>VYZW01017763.1:0-84289 GCA_013401315.1 Balaeniceps rex
AGAGGAACACCCCTTAATTCCTTTGAGGTATTTCACTGGCATTTCAGTTGGCTCCTATTACGTCAGGAGCCCCTGGCTCATCTCCGTAAGACTTCAAGCATGCTCCAGTGTAGCCAGCACGTCTCGGAGCAACAGGCTGAGAGCCCTTGCTAGCACCGCACCCCTCTAACCTTGGTGTGTCACCCCACAGCTTGTCACGGGCAAGCCTGATATTAACCCCCTCCCCCTTCAAGTCTAGTTTAAAGCTCTGTCAGTCAGCCCTGCTAGCTCATGAGCAAAGACCCTCTTCCCCCTTGGAGAAAGGTGAATCCCATCCGATGCCAGCAAGGCTGGTGCCACGTAGACCATCCTATTATCGAAAAACCCAAGTTGTGGTGGTGACACCAGCCACGGAGCCATGTATTAATAGACCGAGTCCGTCTGTTTCTTCCAGTGTCACTGCCTGCAACTGGAAGGAGAGAGGAAAAAATAACCTGTGCTCCAGATTCCCTTACCAACAGTCCCAAGGCCCTGAAGTCTCTTTTGATCGCCTTTGGACTATGCCTTGCGGCTTCATCACCACCCGCATGGAAGAGCAATAATAGGTAATTATTGGTAGTCTGTGTTTCACTTTGATTAGGTGATGGCGATTATTAGTGCACTTTATTTGTGGTTTGGCTATTTCCTTTAAAAGGCCTTTCCAGCCACAATGGAAGATACAATGTTCACTGAAGATACTTGTTCACTGTATGGTTACCATACTGGTCTCATAGGTTTTGTTTGCTTCTTGCTCTTTGAACTAAGCATGCAGCCTTCTGTTGCTTTCTGTTGTGGCATTGATCTTGTATATGTGCTGATGAGGTGGCCCTGAATGTTGTGGAAGAGAGTTTTTCGCATAATCCACCACAAAAATAATCTGGCTTGTGTCATCAATTCATGCAAATCAGGTTAAAAATGTTCTGATGAAAGTCCTTTAAATATAAGTCTCCAAGATAGGCTATGACTCATATACACTTGTGATCTGGTCTAGTCGAGTCATGAATCTCCGTTTCGGTTCCTGTAGTTTTTTTAGGAAGGATTTAGGAAATCATCTGATCCAGCTGTGTGAGTGGCTGGATTGGGACTCTGACGCCCACGTGCAGTCCGTAAGCCTGGGCATGGCAGCGCAGGAGACGTGGTGTCCACATTACACCAGTGGCACCACATGCCCTGAGTTTTGCCACATTGATAGCTCCGATGAGCTCAGGTGAAGCTGACACTAATTCCCGTGGTGAGCAGAGTCCCTCGTGGGGCAGCACCCACGCTTTGCGCCTGTGAAAGCAGAGACCAGAGGGCAAGTGCGGAGACTCGGAGCCTGGAAGGCTCCTGCTGCCAGGAAGCACCTGTTTAAGAAAGAAACAGTCTTCTGCAGGACAAGTGACGGGTCGGTGTCCTCTGACATACCAGGGTTTGTGTCCTCTGATCTTGCCTACATCTGGAACCTTCTTTGACTCAGTACGCATTGTGGGTTTTGCATATTTTATCTCACATCCTCATCTAATCTTATTCTGGGTAAAGTTTGCTAGTAACTTCCTTTTGATATGTTGGTGATGGGGTGATTAATCTTATTTCCTCCCGATTGTAGGAGAATTCAGAGGGAACAGTGGTGGCACAGAGGATTAGTTAGTTTCTGCATTCTCTCAACGTGTTTTTTCTCTTTCCATGGATGCCATAGAGATGTGTAAACGTTAGAAAAAATTAAAAAACGCCCTTAGTTGTTGATGTTGCTCTCTATGAATGACTGTTCTGGCTACACTCGGCAGTATCATGTCTGGGATATTGCAGGCGTGATGAGGCCGTAGTTCTTTTGCCAGCTGTGGTCTACAGCTTTGATATATTTTGCTTTCAATAGTGTTTCCCCCCCCCCCCAACCTTAATTTTTAACTGTTTTCCACTTTGCTGCTATGAATTAGTACTCTGCAGTGTGTCGTACTAAGTAATTTCTCCCCATGTTTGGTGTATATGCACACTGAAAAATATTCATATGTTGAAAAGATATCCCTTCTTTTAAGCACTCTTAGTCACTGTTGAAACATACTGCTCTTTCCTGTATATCGGTTCCGCCAGCCCATTAATCCCATATAATGCTATCCCCTCTGCAAGTAAATAAGCTCCGTTTTCCTGTGCATATAAACACAGGATGGAGTATTTCAGGGATTGCCGCAAGATAGCTATTACAAATAGGAAAATTTTACTGCCGTTACTTTTCCTTCCTCCTGATATTACTGTCTGTGCAGTCAAAACTGTCTCAGCCTTCATTACTGCACAAAGCAAATGTTCTTCATTTTCTCTCACCTCCGAACTTCCAGCCCTACTGACTCCTAGCACTAAATGGTTGTTCCCAATTCTTTCTACATGTGCAATTAGATTTTATTTTTTATTAAAAATGCTTGAATTTCCTTCTAACCTCTTTGACTCCTTCTTACAGTATCCTGTTACTAGCAGAAGTGTGAGCAGTAGTTGAGGGAAAAGTGTATTTATTTATTTATTGACATGAATATTTTACTTCCTGTCTTGTAAATGCCAATTATGTCAAACCGTCATTATTCTTGGCATTACTGACCACCCATGCAAAGAACACCATCAATATTTTTTGCTGTTTTTCTCCACAATCTTTGTCTCTCTCTTTTTCTTTTCTAGCAATTTTTTTTTGCATCATTTTCAAGAACTATTAAATGTTCAACCCACAAGAGGAAACCCTCTGTTTTTGCTGATCTAAGAAACAGTGAATCAATTTATAGAAACTGGCAGTTTTGTCACTTAATAACATTGCTGGAGGAACCTATGGCACATCAGCTTGTCATTCTGTGTGGACGGTATGATTTGTCTCACTTAACTGTGGCTGTCTAGAAGTTATACATACCTCTGAGCCACTCGAGAGGGTCAGACAGACATCTCCAGAGGATGCTTGTGTGTCTCTGCTTCCAAAGATGAAGCTTAGCTGACTAAATTATGCCCCAAACTTTAGACTTGTGGATTGAGGTGAGGTAAATCCAATGTTGGCACCTTACGGCTTTTGAACTGCACACGGCTTTGTGGCTCCTCAGGACTGGATCCTGTGCTCATGGTACATCAAGCGGTGAGCTGTGGGCTGGGTTTGAAGGTTTGCTGCCCAGTCATCTGAATCCTGGGAGAAGATGAGCCAGCAAAGACCATTGTGCATCGTGACCCAGCCCAGTAAAGCCTGCATTTGCAGATCTGTTGAATAACTCCTAGGGCTGTCCCACGTTCATTTCCCTGACTCCTGTGACTCTTGTCTGTCTGATGATTTTGATACATGGCTTGTAGGGTCTGGAAGATGAGTGGCTTCTGCAATTGGTGTACGCGAAGAGAAGAATAATAGTGGTGGATAAGACAATTTATTTTAACATGACCGTGCTTCAAACTTGGAGCAAACTCAAAGCTATAATAAAGTCACCTTCAGGACTAGGCGCTACTAAATTGAAAATAAAAGTATTGTTTCTGGTTATGGTGCGGGATTGGCAGACTCACATTTCTGTTGGCAAGCGACAAAAAAGCTGCTGTCCTTCACTGGAAAAAGAGGGATGCTGTTACGTTCTTGGCCTGAAAGAAATATAGTATCTCATCCACACTGGAGATTTGCCTCGATGTCTTAAATCAAGTGACTTTTGGAAAAGCAGCTCAGATTCTTTGCTAAGCTGCTTTTACAGTCTCTAGTTCTCTGTAACGCTTGGGAAACTGGGCCAGAGCAGATACTGGTAATGGTGTATTAGGTCTTCGAGGCAGTTTGAAGCAGGTTTGGCAGGGCTGTATCCAGAACACACTAGTAAATGGAAAATGTGCTAAGACTTCTGTGAAATTCATTGGACAGACGACAGGGCCTCAGTGCAGTGGCTGCTGGTCTGGTTCTCTGCCATACAAGATGCTCAGGTTTTATAGCACAAGGTGGTATTCATAAAGGGCGTGCAGTGGGTGTCTGGGGAAGTGGGGAGGCCCCTTTTCCTGAAGCACTAAACGGCAGACTAAGACGTGGCTGCCCCAGGATGAGAACCTTTGTGCACACAAGACATGTCTACCTGGGGCAAGCCTGTGCTGTGTTGAGATCTGTGCTGAGGCCACACTAATTTCTTATTTCTTGGGACTAGCCCTTTAGCTAAAAGTCAATAGAGCCTGTGAGATCTGTACATAGATAGAGAACATCTAACCATAGATATGGTGCATTCCTGCCCTCTGCAATGTTGTAGGCTTATAATTTGTCAATTCACTTGGGATTTTAGCATCAAAGTACATGTGTAAGTATTAAGGGTCCAGTCTGTTGAAGCTGGAATCACTCAGATGTGGGAAGATACTGTTCAATGTCTCCTTGCAAATGTGCTTTTGCAGAAGTGTTCTGGATAAGAGGGTTCATGGTACGTGAGGGACAGCACCAACACAGAGTAAGGTATGAGTGTTCCTTTAACCTAGAAGATGAGGCCTTTTTCATAGAATCATAGAATGTTAGGGTTGGAAGGGACCTTTAAAGGTCATCTAGCCCAAGCCCTCTGCAATGACCAGGGACATCTTCAGCTAGATCAGGTTGCTCAGAGCCCCGTCCAACCTGACCTTGAACAGTTCCAGGGATTGGGGCATCTACCACCTCTCTGGGCAACCTGTTCCAGTGTTTCACCACCCTCATCATAAAAAAAAGTCTTCCTTATATCTAGTCTGAATCTCCCCTCTTTTAGTTTAAAACCATTACCCCTTGTCCTATTGCAACAGGCCCTGCTAAAAAGTCTGTACATCTTTTTTATAAGCCCCCTTTAAGTACTGAAATGCTGCAATACAGACTCCCTGGAGCTTTCTCTTCTCCAGGCTGAACAACTCCAACTCTCTCAGCCTGTCCTTGTAGAAGAGGTGTTCCATCCCTCTGATCATTCTTGTGGCCCTCCTCTGGACCCGCTCCAACAGGTCCATGTCTTTTTGCGGGCACATGATCGTTTTGAGCAAATGATAATAAAGGCTCATCCTTATGACATGGAAAAGCTGGCTTTTCTGTCACAAACATGACAGATCCTGGAATGACATTGAGACCACAGAAAGTTTCCACCTTGTGTGTTGTCTCACAATGTGTCCTCTGCCCATCTGATACACTCACTCATCCTCTGACAGCTGCAGACCCCCTTGCTGACCTGATGTTTAGCCTGTAGTCATGTGGGTGAAGAAGTCTGCTGGAGAAACTCATTCATTGAGGGAGCTGCTGGCAGTAAGCATCAGTGACAGCAAAGGGTTGATACCAGCCAAGTCTGGCACCAGGAGAGGTTTGGGTTCGCACCAGCAACAGGGAGCTGTGATGCTTTTAAAAATCAATTTGGCACTGGACACAAAAATAACTGTCATTGCAGCACTGTGCTACGTCCAGCTACTCAGACTGAAGATTCAGTGCCATGGGAGGGAGGCCTAAAAATTGTCAGAAGCCCTCATCTCACAAAAACAGAAAGGGAAATGGAGCCAGTGGGGAAAGGGAGGCAGGATGAAAAGTAGCATTGAAAAGTCACGGTGGTTGAAATGAAATGCAAACTTTTTTAAACAGGGATATTGTGTATATGTGGGGGATGCGTGCTGCTGTGGAGCTTTACTTAGAGTGCAAAGGATGGATGGGTCAAGCAGGGAAGTGTGAGAGAAAACAGTATTTGAGTGTTAAAAAATGGGCTGATGGGGGGAAAAAGTGATGAGTCAGCAGGACAGAGGGTAGGGAAATGAAGACGGACTGAGAATTAGCTTCTAAGAAATTGAGAGAAAGAAATAAAGAAGAAAAGATGCTTCAAAATCTTATCAAATGAACCAACTATATTAAAACCTTGTGGGGGCGTGTGGTCCTTTATGGATATTAAGGCAGGCAGCAGGAGCGCAGGGATGTGCCTCACCAGTACTCTTTGAGCTCTGATGGTGGGTGTTGCTGTGAAAGTCAGAGATGCGTTGCTTGAGAATTTTGAGAGACTCTGTTTTGTTGCTTTGATTAACCTAATTGAAAGGCTGGGATTTTGCACAGCTTTCCTTATGATCTCTGGGGTTTTTTTTGCAAATGTTGTATGACTTGTTTGACAGACAGGTGCACTTTGTTGCGTTTCGAAATGGAAATCGAATAAACTGGGGGGAAAAAAGTCTGTATAGCTCAATAGCAGATAGAAGTCAAGAAATTTCCCTTTCAACTGGCTTCAAATGAAGCCATCTTCTTTAGCATGCATATTTCAGAACACATACTTAATCTTCATCATTAATCTTAACATAGATGATAGATTTCAGTCAAGACGCAACAAGGTTAAGTCAGCATATGAATGGCTGTGGTATATTCCTTTTACTGAAGAGCACATTTATCTTGATGACATCTCTGTTGGAGCTCCAGCAAATGTGCTTTTCCAGGGGAGATATGGGGAGGAATAGCAACTCACCTGACTGTTCATAATACAAACCTCACTCTGATGTTATATTAGTTCTTCTGGGGCCAGTTTTGTTCAACATCTTTATCAATGATCTGGACGAGGGGATCGAGTGTACCCTCAGCAAGTTTGCAGATGACACTAAGCTGGGAGGAAGTGTTGATCTGCTTGAGGGTAGGAAGGCTTTACAGAGGGACCTGGACAGGCTGGACCAATGGGCTGAGGCCAATTGTATGAGGTTCAACAAGGCCAAGTGCCGGGTCCTGCACTTGGGCCACAACAACCCCATGCAACGCTCCAGGCTTGGGGATGAGTGGCTGGAAAGCTGCTTGGCAGAGAGGGATCTGGGGGTGTTGGTCAACAGTTGGCTGAATATGAGTCAGCAGTGTGCCCAGGTGGCCAAGAAGGCCAACAGCATCCTGGCTTGTATCAGAAATAGTGTGACCAGTAGGACCAGGGAAGTCATCCTTCNGCAAGGTGGGTGTTGGTCTCTTCTCCCAAGTAGCAAGTGATAGGACAAGAGGCAATGGCCTCAAGTTGCACCAGGGGAGATTTAGATTGGATATTAGGAAAAACTTCTTCACGGAGAGGGTTGTCAAGCATTGGAACAGGCTGCCCAGGGAAGCGGTCGAGTCACCATGCCTGGAGGTATTTAAAGGATGGGTAGACGAGGTGCTTAGGGACATGGTTTAGTAGTGGACAGGTACGGTTGGACTCGATGATCTTAAAGGTCTTTTCCAACCAAATGATTCTGTGATTCTTAAGCAAAGCATGAATGTGTGTGGTTTTAGATGAGCATATAAACTGAATCACAATTCAAGGATCATCTTTATTTGAACTTTAAAATAACATAATTTATCCTGTGGTACATGTGTGTCATTTCTCAATAGTTTTAACTGAATTTGAATAGCCTTCTACAGAGAAAATGGGCTCAGTGGACAAGCGGAGGGTGATGGATGTTGTTTATCCTGCCTTTAGCAAGTGGACGGTGAGGTGGACTGAAAACTGCCTGAATGGCTGGACCTAGAGCCATGTCCGAGTGGGGGCCAGTCACTAATGGTGACCCAGGGCTTGATACTGGAGCCAGTACTGTTTAACCTCTTCATTAATGACCTGGATGATTGGGTGGAGTACTCTGTCAGCACAATTGCAGATGATACGAAACTGGGAGGAGTGGCTGATACACCAGAGGGTTGTGCTGCCATCCAGAGGGACCTGGACAGGCTGGAGAAATGTGCTGAGAGGAGCCTCATGGAGTCCAACAAAGGGGTATACCAAGTGCTGCCCCTGGGCAGGAGTAGCCCCATGCACCACTACAGGCTGGAGCCAAACCCAGAAAAGGCCCTGGGGGTCCTGGTGGACACCAAGATGACCATGAGCCAGCAATGTGCCCTTGCGGCAAAGGTGGCCACCAGCCTCCTGGGCTATATTAGGCAGGGCATTGCCAGCAGGTCAAGGGAGGTGATCCTTGCCCTCTGGTCAACCCTGGTGAGACATGTGCTGTGTCCAGAGCTGGGTTTCTCAGTACAGGAGAGACATGGACATACTGGAGCAAGTCCAGTAAAAGGCCACAAAGCTTAACCTGGAGCATCTGTTGTATGAGAAAAGGCTTGAGAGGGCTGGGATTATTCAGTCTGGAGAAGGGAAGACTCAGGGGGACCTTACCCATGTGTGAATAGTTGACTGGGGGGAAGTAAAGAAGACAGAGCCAGATGGTTCTCAGTGGTTCCCAGTGTCAGGACATGAAATTCCATTTAAACATAAAACCCTCCAACATTTTATTGTGAGGGTGCTCAAAGGCTGGAGCAGGTTGCCCAGAGAGGTTGAGGAGTCTCCGTTCTTGGAGATATTGAAAACCGGACCGGATGCAGCCCTGAGCAACATGCTGTAGGTGACCCTGTTTTCAGCAAGGGGTTGGACTAGGCCATCTCTAGAGGTCCCTTCCCACCACAGCCATGATGCAGTTCTGTGGGTAGGATATATTTTTGTTATCCTGTGAAAAAAAATTCTTCACTGGAATGAAACTGCAATTGTGCAGAGGGTTTCAGTGAAAAATAAGAGAAAACAAGCACTATGTAGCTAAAAGTTCATTGGTAGTTAGAACTTGGAAACATCGCTATGGTCAAGTCCACATTTTACCTCTTACAGGATTCTCAGGTTTTGTCAGAGAAGGAAGGATACATGTTTTGAATTACACTGGGAGGGTTTTGATGGTTGAAGCCTGGTTTGGAAAAAGTGCCTTTGAATTTCCTAGCGGGAAGAAGCTCCTGCATACCATGTACATGGTGTTACCTTTGTGTGCGACGTACCACGGCTGGGGGGGTTCCTAGAAGAGCTTTGTCTGCTTCTGTGCCTCCCTGGCAGCAGTAAGCAGGACCAGGATCTCCATTGTTTTTTAAACACATCTCTGATTTGTTGCTTATTTCTGCCTCTCTTCCCTTTTTGTGTGTGTATCCCCAAAGGTGTTGGCTTTCTGGGTCGGTTGGCTCTGAGCAGGCTGGGGCTATAACAGCTGCAGGGTCTGATCTCTCTGGAATGAGTTACTTGGAGCACACGTAAGAAATGCAGCCTAATCCTTCTGTAGCTTGCAGGGCTTGGCATGAAATAGCTCTTCTCCTACAGGCCAAGCATATCTCGTTGCAACGACTTAACCTCATCCCTATCCTCTGGGCCGCTCTCCTTCTGAAAGCGGTTATTTTCTAATCAACACGGAGGATATTAATCACTGGAAGAGTGTAACTGGGCAGATTTTGAGGGCTCTGTCTGACCTGGAGGTGGCAGCAGTGGGAGAGGGCATTTCTTCTTGTCTGGAGGGGAGAGAGAAGAAAAATGAAGAATTTTATTCTAAACCATCTTCAGTATTAATTTATAATTTAAAAAGTGGCTGGGATGGGGATATAATCTGCAGTTGGCTGGTGGTGGGCATAAGGAAAAGACTGCTTGTAATGTAGGTGAAAAAGATGTTAGCAACAGGAGCTTCTGGAATACCATCTGCTAAATAGTAATATTGGGTTCCAGGCACTCCCAGTGTAATTAATGTGTGAGTGGGCTGTGGGACTGCAGCTGGAGAAGAGAATTTTCTTCTAAATATATTTATCATTGTAAATCAAAAATACTGGAGGAGAGGGTTTTTTTTTTAATAAAAACTGATGCACATCATCAGCTTTATGCAAATATTAGATAAGAAACATGTCTTGTGCACAATAAGATTTTAAAGCTTCTGGAATAAAACTACTGGAAAATGTAAAGGCTGTTATTTAATTGCAAATCAACCTTGATTCTCCTGACTAATTCTGCTTTTCATTCCTTTGCTGTTTTACAATGTCTGTGCAATGTGGGGAAGGCCATCAGACAGCTGCGCTAACAAGTTCTGGATAAACTGTTGTACCCAGAGCGCAGAGTGACCGTGGGCAACGCAGGAGTGTGACACAATGAAAACGCTTTTTTTTCCAGCTGTCTGCATTAGGCTCCTGGATCTTGGGTTTCTTTTGCAGTCAAGTCTTTTGGGCCCCTCTGGAATTAGTGTGAATTCTCTATACCAGAGCCTAAGTCCAAGCAGAGATCCTGCAGTAAACCTGTACCTTGGGAGTATTTAAAATGATGCTTGTTCTGCAGGATTTTCCGGGTGAGCAGTAGAAACTTTATGCTGATCGCTACCCATGGGGATGCAGGGTTGGGTTCCTCCATTAGGAAAGAAGTCCTGCTCCCTCTTGCATAGACAAGGAGGAGATAGACCCTTTTTTTTTTTTTACCCTTTCCTCCCTGACTTTCACAGCACTCATGGCAAAGGCAGGCCCCTGGCATTTCCCTGCCCAGTACCTCCAGGGATGGGTGAAGAAGAGTAATTTCCAATGGGGCAGAGGATGTTTCAGGACGTGTTTCCCATGCTGATGCTCAACCCTGTGACACCATCTCAGCACTCAGATAACGTTCAGGCTGATGCAGAGCTGGTGTCAGCTGTTGTCTCTGGACTCAGGCCAGGCACTGGAGGAGGCTTTCGCCGTGCGCTGGGACTGGAGATAGCAAAAGGGAAGAGTCAGGGTCCAAAATACAGGAGAAGAACAGCGGATGGTGAGACAGTCAGTGATTGCTATGAATAATAGGAGGCTCACTTGGAGTGGGGCAGGGTTGGATCCTGAATACTCATATCTGGAATGACCTAAGCCAGAAATTTAGAGTAAAACTGAAGATTTCCGAACGTTTTGGAACTCAGAGGAACTGCAGCTAACAGACTTTGCAAAATGCCTCCTGAACATTGATGCTTGCAAATTTGTCCCTCTCAAAGAAAGGGTGCTTCTTTTACAAACTTGCAATAAACTGTTATAAGTGCTTTGGCAATATCTGAACCCTAGAAATTAAGGACTCACCCAGGAAGGGTCTTAGTTGTACAAAGACTTTCCTCGTTTCTAACAAATGCTTTTGTGTGTGTCTTAAAGTCTCCCAGGGGCCAACTGCTTCAGTGTGAGACTCCTTCAGCAGCCATGGTGAGAGCTGAGGTTTGCTGTTTCCAAGTTCAATCCTGTCTTATGGGAGCTGAACTGCTGGAGAGAGCTCCTTCCCATTAGTGTCTGAGTATGCCTTGGACTCTGAACACTTAAAATTCAGCATAAAATGAGGCTGGTCTTCTTAAACGCTGGAAAATTGTTGCTGACAAGTGTTTGTGACAATTTGTAAACAAACAAGAGATCATAGGGGCTAAGGGCCATGTGTGTTTTTAAAAGTAAATGTAAATATTAGGCTTACAGAGAATCAAAATTGTGTTGCGATCTGTTATTCAGGCTGTTGGTGACTACTGTTTCATGAAGGCTTCCCCATTTGGGGTAATCATCTGTTGTGCCTTTGTACAGAGGCTTTTTGAGTTGTCATTGAGCCTGTTCCCAGCACCAGTCAAGACTGAGAAAACAGAAAGACCAGAGATGAGCAGAGGTCGATGACCGATATAGAAGGAAACGATGGTGAGGATGAGGATGCTTAAACCCATCACCAGAAGTGAAAGTTCATGAGACCAGCAGCATTAAGTACAGAGAAACCACAAGCAGGAGTCATCTGTTTGGACCTTCTCACTCTAATAAGGATGCTGATAGAAAGAAAAAGTATTTAGATGCCTGTGATAAAGAGAAAAGAGAATGGTGAGACTTAGTTGCAGTTTGAGAGAGAAGACAGGCATCCAGTGAGCCACGCAGCCATGGCAGGGCAGTGTGCTGTCACCTGTCTGTTGGTGGCTTGGTTACAGCCTGGTCTTGAAAGCCAGGAGAAGGAAAAGGAGCCAGGTGAAGGGAGACTTCCAGAGATCATTTCAGAGCATCAGGTCTTTGGCAGAGAGGATGTCTTTGGTGCGCTGTAAGGCCAAACACAGGAGTGTTGCTGAGTTGAACCTGGCTGACGTGCCCGTGATGTTTGTTGCCTTTTAGGCAAGGTGAGTTTGAGAACAAATATGATATGGAGGCAGAATGAGGAATTTGCAGCTTGGAGAGCAATTAAATTTTATTTGTATTTTTTGTAACCTCTGGAAGGGCTGCTGTAAAATCTTGGGCATCGCTTTTGAGGTTTTGGTATAAGCCTGAATAAATTAATAGCAAACAGGAGGGCAAAATGAAAATACATGGACCATTAGTTACATCTTTGGAAGAGAGAGCAGTCTCCTGGGTCTCACCAGCAGGTTCTGCCGGAACACAACGCTATTTGCACCAGGGTTGCTTAGCAGCTGAGCCCTCTGGACAGACCCAACAGACACTGCAGCACTCCTGCAAATCCGACGCAGAGAGTCTCTTCTGCATTTTTAAGAATGATGGGCTGGTTTCATCGCTATGATCCAGGTGTTTTCTCCATTTGTCCTGCAAGCCAGCCATCCCACGCAGGTGAATGACCAGAACCAAACGGTAGTCATGATTTGCACATGGGCATTTTTAATGGTTTTGTATTTTGCAGCAATTCGCAGATATCTCTAACTATTAACTAGAATAAATCCAATCTGCAGGCAGAATAGTTTCCCAGTGAAGAGTGTAGTTTCATCAAAATGGAAATGTTTACCTGATTCCTGCTGATTTTTATGGGTCTCTAAATGGAAGACCTCTTTTCTTCTGTTTAAGTGCCAAAGTGTTTCATTTAGACTTAGGTCTGCAAAGAGATTCTTGTAATCCCTTCAGTGCAATACAATATTCTAACTTGAGTGAGTGGAAAAGATGCAAATGAAAAGTGCCAGAAGGAGCAGAGAAAGAGTTTGTTCCATGAGAAATGCACATTTAAAAGAGAAGTTAAAATGTTGAAGTTTCTTGTCAGATGCACTACCGTCAATATTTGTGCTGATTAATAATACATTTTTTAAGAGAATTTATTATAAATACAGTGTACCTTGGTTGTGATGATGTTTGGTCTTAAGATGTGGTGTATTTAGGGGCTTTATTATTAAGGACTTGGAGCAGCTGTGAGATTACATAGTCTGATCTCATGGACTCCTGGAATTTCATTTTATTATTCTCTTCTAAATCCTGTATCTTATTCCCTTAAACTGACACTTGATGCATTGCTTGGGTGCTGGAGCTTGAATAGATTGAGGTGGACTATAATGGCAGATAAACCCTGGGCGCAGAGGAGTCATTGTATGAATGATTGCAAGGGGTGGGAAAGGTGATGTGTTTGGAGGCTGGTGCTTTTCTAAGGCACGGAGGAGGAATGTGGCACACATCACAGAGCTTCATTTACCTCCACCTTCCTTTCCACAGTGTGGAGGGGATGACTGGAGGGCCCCAGGCCTCCTGCCATGGATACGTGGTACAGAAGTGCCGTTGCTGATGGCTGCCCTCCAGCACGCAGCTGCTCTCAGAGGCCACGCAGCATTTCTCTGGTCCACCGGGAAGCAGTCACGGCCTGGATGCTTGGGACCTGACGTGCCAAAGGGGCCATGTTCAGCAATCAGCCTCAAGCAATCAGTTTTGAAGAGATGCTGTCTTTTTCTAAAGATGCCAGGCTCTGTATGGGTTTAGGATGTGGATTTATTTATTCAAAATAGTTAATTTGCTGGCAAGAAAGATAATCCCCTTTTCTGGGCGCTGCTGCAGGCACCGACCATGGTGCCACTGCTCAGCACTAAGACAAACTGACCTCCTTCTTCAGGGCGACACTGAAATTCTGCTGTCCCCTTTGCAGACACATGTGAACATGTGCGGAGAGGTGGCTCTGTGCTGTCCCACCACGGTGCAGGAAGGGGTGCACGTGGGACGGATCCAGCCCCAGTTGTGTCCCAGGAAGGCAATGTAAGGCAGGGAGGAAAGCTGTCTCCTTTCCCAGCTGTGTGTATTTTCATGTAATCTTCTTTCTGCTCATATTTTTTCTACACCTTGACTTTGCAATTTCTGTCTTTCATCCTTCTCCAAAATTCAGTTCTTTCAACTTGCATGGAGGGGAGGAATGAATCAGACCAAATGTTAAGAATTCTGAAAGGATCTTTCCAGGCATAGTGACTGGGCAGAAAACCATGAGATTCAATAGCATAAATGTACAGGGATATACATGGTGAAAACCAATCCTAACTTCACGTACAAAATGTTTGGCTCTGAGCTGACCATTACCACACAGGAGTAATGTACCCGGACTATGATAGCTTGTGTTATGAAGACATTGGCTTGGTTGCTCAACAGTGGTCAAAAAACCAAATTGAGGTGCCCAGGAATTAGTAGGAAGAGGATTGAACAGCAAATTCTGTGACTCAGGCAATCAAGCTAAGAACCAACTCGGGGTATGGAAAACTATAGTCAAATGTGTCATGTGAGCATTTAAGTAGTGGTAAGCAGGTGTTATTTGTACGGGTATGTCTATACTGGAGCACACACAGAACAAATTCATACCCAAAACCCAGCAGATGTTTATCTGTAAGCATCACTGCTAGTGTTGTGTATAGCAGAAAATTCACAATAATGCAATGTAAGTTTTTACTGGCATGAGTTCAAGACTGAGTACATTATTCACAGGAAGCAAAGCTACCACTGAATTATTCAGGGCTTGCTGAACAAGTGTTGAAAACCCAATTCCACCAAATCACCACACTGACTTAATTTTTTATTGTTTCATTATACCACAGCCTGCAAAGCCAGGGCCCTCTAGCTGTTGCAGCTCTTTCTCTACAGGCTTGGTAAGGGAAAACAAATATTTGATACATAAAAATATGTATATAATGAGACATCAATGGTTTTTCTTGTTAAATGACTACATGATACAAGTGTATTGCAGCTTGTTTCCCCATTCCCAGCAGCTCAGGGCAGGGTGTCTGGAAGTCGTGTGGCAGGTGCTGGCAGCTGAGATGGCAGCAGGACCACCCTGCTCTGGCTGTTCTGTGTGTTTATGGAGGGGAAAATATCTCCATCCTCTCCTCCTGATAAGACTAAGACACCAAGACCAGCTCCTTCTCACATACTCGGTGCTCCCTCCTCATTCTTTGCATCCTGGGCAGAGTGAGCCTGGTGGGTGCTGCAAGCAGATGCGGGCGTTGCTGCAGAGCATCGCCGGCAGCAGGTGACTTGAAGAGCAGTGACTGCTTCCAGAGACTGTGGCTCAGGTCTGCATGAACAGACAGGCAACGAGGAGGGAATAGTGCGTACAGCTTGTGCATCACCACTAACCATCCTCAGGAGGCTGGGAATTCCTGACAGTGGCACGAGTCGTGCTAGAGGTTTCATTTATCTAGCAGTAAGAAGCTCTCATTTCCAGAGATTGTAAGATACATCTGGTGTTTGTTAAAGACTGAAAATTACTTAACCTGCAAATGAGATTTATGGAATTTTAAAGAGAAACTCCCTGCCTTGGGGAAAAAAGAAAGATTTTACATGTTATTTTCAGGCTGACTGAATTTTTTAAGCTTTCCTTAGAGAGTGGGCCACATCTTCATTTGGCATAAATATTGTGCAATTAATGTGAAGTATATACTGGCTTTTTGCCAGGTGAACATCTGACTTCATATGTAATTTCCTAAAATCTATTGTGAAAGGCTTTTCTTGTTTCTCCCTATGTAGTTGTAAGGATTTTCTTGTAAAGGGAGAAGATAATTGGCTGATTATGCATGCAGCATTGACTGAAAGGCAACATAAATCGTTAAAACAGGTTAAAATGTCTATCTGCTTTCTCAGAAGCCTTGGCATATTCTCTAACTGCATAAATACGCAACTTTGAGTCAGGCTTGTGGCTACTTGAACTGGCGGTTGATGTAAAAGGTAACCCCTTCCCCAATATTTAGTGGCATTAGTGTGCAAGCTGTTGAACTTGGAAACGGAGCCAGTGGGAAAAGTGCTGGTGAGGTGGTCAGAGATAAATGGTATCTTTAGGAAAATCACTGCTGGGTGAGAAAATGTAATTTGTAGAACAAGACAAAACATTGCATGTTAATAATTCATTTGAACGGAAAAAAAAAAACGCCCTGTTGTTTCTTATCCATTTTTCCTTTCTTTGTGATACAGTGATACCACTACAGACTTCTAGATCTACTAGTTGCGTTTCCCAGGGTGAAGCCCTCCCTGATGTTAATTGGTGCCACCTGGGGCTCACTGAAAAACCCACAGGAAAAATCTGATTAAATTCAGGTGATTGGGGATTTCATTCAAGACCTTTCCAGACCTGCACTGTCATATTCCTAATTGATGATGGGCATCACATAGGAAAACTCCTGCGCTTGCAGAAGCCTCTGGAGATTTCTGTAGCACATACAGCGCGGCTGAGGCTGGCACTGGTAATTGGCCTTTCTCATGTTCATAACGTGCTGCAGTTATCTCTGGCCTGGTCTGAATAAACAATGCTAAATCTATACTTTTTCACTGAATTTCAAATGACTCTGCCAACAGCCATCATTCAAGACTCCTCAGCATATTGCTCAGGTCCACTTGACAGCTCTTAGACATCCCCCTAAAGCAAAAATCTCATTGCTCAGCTTTTCAATAGCCTCTTGCCCAGCAGGACCTCAGCCATTTTGGGAAGACCTTTTCAAAAAGACCAGTTATTTTATTTTCTCCCTGGTGAAGGTGACCTTAAATGTCCTTATATGCATTGATTCAAATCTTCTACTCTGAGCTCAGGTAAGTCCATTCACCCTAAACCCATTCCAAATAGTCAAAATCTTTTTCTGTATTTCATTTTAAGTTTCTCTGGCTAGCTCTGTCACATGGACCCTAAACTGGTTGCTAAATAACAAAGCAAAAAATGTTTTTATGCCTGTAGGCTAAACACAGGTTAAACACATCTCAGAAATGACATTTTCAAGTTAAGCATGCATATAGCTAATCCATTCTGGTCTGGCTTTCCTGTGGTTACCCATACAGATAAGAATTCTTATTAAATAGCCTGATTTATCTCTCTTTCCAACCCTTTTCAGATTAAATAATCATTTTTTTTTCTATTATGGCTTATTATTATGCCATTAAAAATTATGAACAAACATTAGATTTAATCACGTCAATGTTTCAAAGGCAAAGTTTGATTGATGGATTCCCAGGACAGCTTCTCAAAATACTAAGTTCTTCATCTATCTTAACACAATATATTGTCATGACACGTTTTTACTAGGCAGGAAGCAGTGATTTGGAGAAAAAAAAACCTCTTGAACTTTAGCTTCAGCTTGAATATGTATGTCTGAGTCTGGATCTCCAGCATTTTACTTGTCAAAGTTATTAAGTCTATCTTCTTTTGTCTGGATCAAAAGTTTAAACACACAAGGTGTTTATTTATGCAGTTCATTTTCATGTGCTGAAACCTCCCCAGTGCACATCCTTTTTTATTTGGCTTTTTTTTATGGGACAATCCAAAGGGACCTGGACAGGCTGGAGAGGTGGGCCTGTGCAAACCTCATGAGGTTCAACAAGGCCAAGTGCAAGGTCCTGCACTTGGGTCGGGGCAACCCCCAATATCAATACAGGCTGGGAGATGAAGGGATTGAGAGCAGCCCTGCAGAGAAGGACTTGGGGTACTGACGGATGAAAAGCGGAACATGAGCCAGCAGTGTGCACTTGCAGCCCAGAAGGCCAACCGTATCCTGGGCTGCATCAAAAGAAGCGTGGCCAGCAGGTCGAGGGAGGGGATTCTGCCCCTCTACTCGGCTCTGGTGAGACCTCACCTGGAGTACTGCGTCCAGCTCTGGAGCCCTCAGCACAAGAAGGACATGGAGCTGTTGGAGTGGGTCCAGAAGAGGGCCACAAAAATGATGCGAGGGCTGGAGCACCTCTCCTACGAGGACAGGCTGAGAGAGTTGGGGTTGTTCAGCCTGGAGAAGAGAAGGCTGCAGGGAGACCTTATTGCGGCCTTTCAGTACTTAAAGGGGGCCTATAGGAAAGATGGGGACAGTCTTTTTAGCAAGGCCTGTTGTGACAGGGCAAGGGGTGATGGTTTTAAACTAGAGGAGGGGAGATTTAGGCTAGATATAAGGAAGAAGTTTTTTACAATGAGGGTGGTGAAGCAGTGGAACGGGTTGCCCAGAGAGGTAGTGGAGGCCCCATCCCTGGAAACATTCAAGGTCAGGTTGGACGGGGCTCTGAGCAACCTGATCTAGTTGATGATGTCCCTGGTCATTGCAGGGGGGTTGGACTAGATGACCTCTAAAGGTCCCTTCCAACCCAAAGCATTCTATGATTCTATGATTCTAATCCACACAGGCTAATCCTAACCCACCTCCCAGCCCCACTGCAGTGCTCACCTCCATGAACCCTGCAAGGGCTACAGGACCCTCTGGCTGCTGTCATCGGTGGCAGTGGGCTGAGGGGAGGGAGACTGTGAAATAAAGTGATGGTGAGAGTGTTCCTTGCTGTTTAAAGGCAGTTATGGGGTTAACATCCTTTGAGGACTTTGTTATTTTCTTCTACTGTCTTTCAGAGCTTGACTGTTCTGGCCTTTTGCACCTGGGTTTTGAAGTAGGATGTCCTGTGTAGAAACCCAGTAGACTTTAGTGTCATCTTATGGAAATGAAGCTCTTGACAATGTTCACAAAAGTCTGTAGCATTGGCTTTTACTGCCTGAAATCGTTTCCTCTGCTGCTGACAGCTTCTGAACAGACCCAGTGACAGTGTCATGAAGAGTCTCCTTCACTATTAACTCCACAAGAGTGGCAGGTACTTTTATGGGAAGGGTCATCCTGAAAGGTCACATTTGGTTTGGTTTAGCCTTGTGCTTTTGGTAGTTCGGTCTGCATAACTTCTATAAGTAGCAATAATTCTTCTTGTTGGTGATCTAATCAACTGATTTTATGCTTGATCTATGTCTGTTATAAATTATTTCCTTAAAACTCACTCTTTAATTCTGTAGACTGTTAAATAAAGCTCATCTGGTTGGTTGAGGCTAACTATAGTCAGTCAGCATCTCTTTTGGGTATGAATCATCATTAAATCAGTAGTAATGACAGCAAAGTAATACTGCCTATAATTTAAAACCTGAGAACACCCTTCAATTACAATTTCTGCTATTTTACCCTGGAAACCACACTGACTTTTTAAATTTGTCAAACAGAAAGCTACAGGACAGACAAAGGCAGACAAAGCAATAAATGTCTGAGCCAATACACTTTTGATCAATGGTTTGTGCTTTTTCAAGGAAGATGCTCTGTTAAGCTTTATCAAGCTCATTTTGTTGTTACTAAAAAAATGTTTGCTCTTTTTTTTTCTAGCTGTCTGTCATTACTTTTTTAAAACTTAAGGGTAGAATTAGACTCGTGGTGTCTAGCCACACCAGTCCCCCCCATATTTAGTGGAGGAAGGTAGACCTCTCTGGGGGTGAGCTATTGCAACCACCTGAGTCCCTCCGTTAGGATGGGCAACGTCTGCTTTTGGAGGAGCCCGTTTTCCTCTTCTGATGAGAGGAGCCCAGACAACTGCTGGACTTGTGCTTGTCTTTTGGAACAGCCAAATTTCAGTGAGGTAAATCATGCCTGTAGGCAAATCTAGCAAAAAAAATTTCATTTAGAATCATATATAAAAGCGTGTTACTGATACTCACTTTGAATTAATTCAGTTATCATTTGAATTCTATTAAATTTAAGAAAACTGCAGAAGTTCAGTTTCTCTCTTTCAGATATGTAGCTGGTATAGATATTTTATTTACATGAGTTATATGGGTCCCCCTAAAGGAATGTCTCTATTTTATTTCTGTCAAACTTTCACATGAAAATGGATTGACTTTGAAACTCCTTACCAGTACTTTCTCTTGTATCTTTTTGCTGTGAAGTTAGTTTGCTTAGTAACATAAGTCCAGCTGCTCAGTTGGGAAATATATAGAAGTGAATCCTTCTAGGAGCTCTGAAAATATTGAAACTAATACTTAACTTTCTAATGATCTGCTTTAGGATTTGGTATCTTGTGATTTACTAGGCATGGGTGTGAAACCTGTATCCCTCTGCGTAAATCAGAAACGCTTACCCTGGGTGGAGGATACAGGCTTTGCCTTTCAGTGAACATGGGCTGCCAGAGCTCAGTGAGTTACTTGTCTGTTCAGCATCAGGAACCAATCACGAGCACAACTGGGACATGTGGAGGGGACTAATTAATGTAATTGATTAGCTCACCTGATTGCTCACTTGATGAAAGATCATCATTTAGCCATATTCACTTGATAGCTACAGCTCACGCCTGTAACCTAAATGTGCCTGTGGTCCTTGTCAGCTTCTAGTCAGTGCTGGGGCAGTGGAAGGATGTCTGAAAAGCCACAGCAGCCCTGTTTAAAACAGAAGACAAGAGTCATCATCTGTACGGAGGGGACATGACACAATGAGGTGGCACAAGGCACAAGACAGATGTGAACGAGCACCTGGTGCCTCTGCTGTTGTCCTTGCCAGAAGAGGTCTTCCCCTCTCTCCTTGCGCAGAGCATTAACACTGTCATGCGGGCGGTGAAACATCACAGCAGGGAGAGGTTTAGGAAGCAGCTGAGGTGAGGTGCATGTAAGTACAGGTGAGTTTTTGTCCCTGGACAGATGGATGGCAGTTAGTGACAGTCCAGGTCCTTCCATAAACAAAAGCATTTATACCTGAAAATTAAATGACAAAAAACGTGCTAAAGTGACTGTAGAAATCTCGTGCTAGTGTGTAGCACTGCAAAGTTATTTTCACTACACATCCTGGAACCGGCTGCTGTAGGAGCAGTGGGAGGCCAGTGGTTTGCTGCAGGATTAGCAGGAACCAGCATCTTTCAACATCCCAAATGCCTGTCGAGTATTCTGACATGCTGGGGTGAAAGTCAGTCGGAAGGAACAGCACCCTGGAAAAATGAATAGGGCAATGGGTTTCTGATGGGGCAGTCAACAAGTGTCATGGGGCAACCTTTCATCTTGATATAAGAAAGAAATCTTTTACAGTGAGAACAATCAATCACTGGAACAACCTCCTCAGGGATGTGGCAAAGTCCCCATCACTGGAGGTTTTCAAGATGCGATTGGACAAGGTGCTAGATAATCTCATCTAGGCTCCCCTTTCCACAAAAGGTTGCACCAGATGACCTTTTGAGGTCCCTTCCAACCTGAGCTGGTCTATGATTCTATAAGTAATAGCCTTAGGTGACATGGGCCTGGATGTGGGTATGTGAGAGTCCTGAATTTTTTCTTGGGAACCATCTACATATTATGCTGATAAAACTTTTCTGCAGAATTGGCACTACACTTTCTTAGGGTACAGTTGCTGCTGAAAGATGCCAGCAAGAGAAATTCTGCCTTCAACCTTTGAATGCCCATACCAGGATGTGCCAGAGCAGCTCCACTTGGGCAGTATAAGGGAAGCCACTGGATAAATACATCGCTGTTGCTCCTGTGCAAGAGTAATTTCAGTATTATTTGACAGAAGGCCAAGCAGCATAAATCTTATCTGCTTCCGTCATTTTGCACACTAAGGGCCAGACAATTCAATTTTCCTTTGGTTGCTTCACAACACCAGGTTAACACATAATTAATGAAATCAGAAGCATTTTTTCCCTCTGAAGCCTCATACATCGGTTAGTTGGGAGGTGGCAGAAGAAGAAACAAACGTTTATATACTCCATTCTGGGTATACAATCAGCTAAAGCACTGTGCGGGTTGCTGATTCTCATTCCGAACACGTCCTAGTGATGCATCCCACACGGGGGATAGCACAGCATGAAGGAGAGGTGTGCAGGATAAAGATCATCTCAGTGCTACTCATCAGTCTTGGATTTGTGAGCTAGTGAGACTACAGATCGTCACCACAGAACTCCCATCCCACTTAGTGCACCAGTGCCCTTGAACACGTGTCGCTTCAATCGAGATAGGAAACTTGAAAATAGCAGGAAAGGCTTTAATTGGTCCCAGGGAGTTGTGATCAGAGGGTGCTTCTCATTGCTAAGCCCTCCCATGCCGGGGCTCACAGCAGCCGCTGTAAGCACAGATAGTCTGCAGCAGCAAGGCACTGCAAGGAAAGGGCCAGGAGAAGTCCTGGAGCTCACTCTGTAGATCTGAAGAGTAGAGTGACTTCCTGAGGTCATCCAGACCAAGGGATGTTTCTGAGCACACCCAGGCCCAGGATTATCCTCCTTCCTATAAACACTAATACACGATTTAATCAACACTTCACCTGATGTCCATGTTGCACCCTACAAATGTCTCATGATTTTCCACCATTATGGTTCCTTTCTACCCTTGCTCTATGTTTTCCATTCCTTGCAATGCATTCAGCTCCTCTTAGTAGCCCAGTATCTTTCTTCTACTTTATTAACATTTCGATAAAATATGCCATGTGGACCTGGAACACAAGCTAGGATGTGGATATTTTTCCTATTAATAATAAGGATCCAGACAATCCCAAACCACTTTTGAGCTGACCCATTTGTTACCCTTGCAGTATTTGGTGGACTGCCAGGTGTCCATAGCATCCAACTTCTAACTGATGAGTTTGTAAGTGTGAGTCTTTAATATGTAAAATCTGCCAGCTACAGACTGCTAACCAGACCTCAAGGGTACATGGGTCGTAGTTTGAAAACTGGTGCAATGCAAAATAAGACCAGTAACTGTGTGACACTGTTTGGCAGATGGTGACAATGCCGTTCATTGGTGTGATGTCGTTCACAGGTATCAGGTGGCAGAAATGGACCCTACCATATTCATCAATATTGTCCCGTTGCAGGTTGTCTGTGAGAGGACCTATGTGATAGGGAAAGAAGAGGACTTGCCTACACAGCTGATGTAGAAGTGCTTCTTCTCTGTGTGTACTGGGGCTGTGTGGTTACCTCCTTTGAACCCAAAGCAGTATGTCCTAGTGACCACAGCACTGTGCTCCATCAAGAAAACTGGAGATAGCAGCTTTGGAAGCGGGGGAGGTTTTCCCAAGACAGACCCATCTCTATTTATCCTGCTGAAACCTCCTGCAACTCTAGGAGCAGGCTGAGCCGGGATGCTGACTTTCCCCCAAAACAGAAGGATTTGATCTAATCTAGGGGAGGGGAAAACACAGGCTCCAGTTCTTGATCAGGCTTTGTGCGTGACCTTGAACAGTTATTTCAGCTCTGTGCCTCAAGTGCCCACTTGTAAAATGAGATAATGGCACCGACTCACTTGTCTCACGTGGATGCTCAGAAATACCCAGAGAGGCTGGATAAGCACCGACAGTACTTGTGGATGGGAGTGTTGCCAGTCAGAGGTTTCTGGTGGCCTCCACGCCAAATTCAGGAGCAGAGGGACAGCTCTTGTGTGCGCTGTGTGCATAATAGAGAATAATGGCAACTTTTAACAGCTTCTTTCAAAATCACACTGAGAACAAATGATCTGCTTTATGATTAATCTTAGCTGCTTGGTTAAGAGAGGAGGAGAGCTACGGCTGCCTCTCCTCCTATACAGAGCAATGGCAAAGCACCCAATGATGATGAGAAATGTCTGTGCAGGCTAGAAGTAATGAGCTGCATCAGCAGGATGCAACGGACAAGGGAAGGGGCCAAGAAACCTTTGCAAGGTGAGCAGATGAGCAGCCGTTGTCTCCACAGAGATGCTGCTCTTTTCCTCACAATGCCTGAGATGTTTGAGAGGTGAATCAGAGATTTATGAAGGCAGGAGGGAAAGGTGAAGGGATGCATGGCAGCTGGCCAATGCTTTATGAATGACAGCAGCTTCCTTAAAATAAATGAGGCTGTTAACAAATCATCGGGTTCTTGGCATATAGTTATCAACATGCATAGGCAATGAACAAATGAATAATTTCATTAGCTTATTCACAGTGTTTTATGCCCAATGAATACTAATTTAAGCAGTGTCAGGAAAAAGGTGAGGTTATTTCCGGCATATCTAATTATAACTTAAGTAGTTTTTCCTTCTCGCTGTTATTTTGAGATGCTCAGTTAAAATCTGAAGTGAATTAAATGCTTCTGAAAAATCTCCAGTCCCCTGCAGAGTTTTTGCAGGAGGAGAAACCTCAACACTTGGTCAGGGATGCGTACTGGAGACCGAGAGCGTTTTATCACGTGCTACCTGCGTTGCAGAGGCTGGGAGACGCAGGCACGGGGCGGGAAGGTGAGATGGCAGCTCTCAGGAATGATGTTTCCTCCCTGATTTGCAGCAGGGATTTGGTACTGATGCAGCTCTGTGTGTGCAGCCGAGCTGGTGTCAGCACCTTATAAATACATACCAACATATAGGTGCGGCTCCAAAGAGTTCATAGTGCGAATAAGTGGGATAGGAGGAGGGGGAGGGATGGGAAGCTGCTGATATCACCAGGCTACAGATGAGAGGAGAAGAAGGATAAAGTGGTTTTTCTTAAAGTCACGCAAGAACGCTGTGCCACGGACACACTCATTTTCCACACCTCTGCGCCCCAGGCCAGTGGCTCACGTGGGTCCTGCCTCCTGACTTGCTGCCTCTGGCTCACTCCAACAGCAGGGGAAGTCCTCTTTTTATCCTTTTTTAATATGTGCATTTCCCCGCATTATCGCATCCAAAAGTAGCGGTGGTTTGGTTTTGGTTTTTTTTTTTTCCTGTGGTTACTCATGATTAAAAAGCTGCAGAAAACTAATTACAGTTTACAAATCTCAATTACAGTAGCAGAGTGAAGGTGCGAATTACGAGTATAGCAGCTGACACACGTGATTCACCTTCTTTATACAAATTGATGTATTTTTGCTTTGTGATTTTTTTATTTAAAAAAACAGCTCCCCATAACTAGAAATCTGCCAGGAGGACTGAAAGCTTTTCCATGGGACATGCTGCAGCTAGGAAGTTACAGGCAGAGGTTAATGGGTGAAACTCTTCAGCTTGTGTACTCCCATGGGTGTCCTGGGAGGCTGCTGCTGGATGGGAGTTTGTGCAACACGTGCAATGCTGGGAAACCTAAAACCTGTTATTAGAAATAAATCTGCAGTTGCAGTTTCAGGGCATTTTAACAATGTGCAGCTCCTCCTTGGGGTTTGTGTGGGAGACAAGGTAAGCTTAGGCACATAGGTGGACAGCCTGCCTGAAAAACTTAGTTTGTAGATGCTTTCACTGAAATCTCCCTCTGCCTTCCCCATACAAATCAGGATTTCAGGCTTCCTACATTGACTTCAGCTCCTAAATGTGTGTTAGTATTGCAAGAGCAACAGCAAATCCCACAAATTAAATGCTCAGTTCTACTCCAAAAATCATTACCCTTGTAAATGGACCAATGTTCCAGGATTGCCTGGAAACATGAATAAAAGAGAAGCCATTGCACCAAATAGTATGACAGAAAAATTCTCTTATCAGCTTACCTAGAAATAATAAATGTGGGGTTCTTTTTGTGCAGCAGCCAAGATATCACTGAAAAAATGAGTAGAAAATAATAGATGATTATACTGTGTAATCTTTTACCGTAACAGGCTGGTGCACGTGAGGAAGGGGTACAAAAGGAAAGAAAATGTTCTTCACAAACCCACTACCTCCAGTATCAAATCGATCAACACACTATTAAGGGAACAAATGGACTTGAATGTTTGAAAAGCAGCAAATGTCTGAGCGCGAAAAGGACAGAGACAGTTCTCCTTTAACACAAGGCCTGTTTATCACAATCTCTAAGGCAACAGTGATTTTACAATTGCGTATTTCTTTTGATTTGCACTGATTCTCTCTCAGATGAGTCATATAATGGTTACACATCCTCCTTGCTGTATTTTATGGTGGTAGCATGTGCCCTGACTCCAGGGCTCTGATTTACTGAATGTTGTACAAATACCGGTTCCCAAATCTGGAAGAGGATGAACAAAATTTGTCAGGTAGAAATTGGAAAAGTAACTGAATTTTACCAAGTTGAAATGAGCCTCTCTGAAGCAGAACTTCAGCCTGCATTGAGCTAACTCTGATTTGTTTGAACTCAATAGGAGTACACAAACCTGTGCTGGGCAGTTTTGAGAGTCTCACTGATTTTATTTTCATAATTATCCTAAGAATACTGCTGTAGTCAGACACCTCTGGCCTGAATTCACGTTTTCTCAATGTCTTTATGTGGATCAAGGCAACGTGTCTCATATTGCCGTTTGGGAGGTGAGGCGTGAGTTGGTGGATGCCATTTCTTTGCAGACGGTTGTGCCAGAGGCGTTGGGGTGGGGAACGGCTCGCCCATAACCTAGCAGACAGGCAAGGGAAAGGTTGCCATCAGCAGAAAACATGAAGCAAACAAAAGTATTTCAGAGTTCTTAGATGTCCTATGGCATTCACCCAGCCATTAATCAGCGCTGCAGAAATGCATACGCATACTTACATGGTTGCTGGCAAAGCTGATTTTGCTTAATATGGCTCAGTCTCTTCTTATGGCATAGAAACCACTTGCAAGCTAAATGAAAAGATCTTGTTTGCGCCTTGATTCTATAAATATTATACTCTTATAAAAACTGTCCCCATGTTTTGCTGCTTACACTTCACTCACATGTATAACTCCATCCTCTATTTTCTCCTCCCTAAAAACAGCTCCATAGGATCCCCAAAGGTGTAATTTTTTTCTATATATTTGCTCAGCAGATCACTGGAAACACTCTCACTGACTGCAGTGTGTTTTGATTTGGGTTGTAGGCAAGTGATAGAAAAGATAGAAAGTCATGTTGTCAGAAAAAAAGGGATCTCTTGTCAAGTCTTTGCTACTGCACAGTTGTATGGGATTTGCTTCAAGTCAGCAACAAATGTCACCAGTTTTCAGAACAATTTCAGGAAAGAGTGATCTTTCATATCTGACCTATTACTCCTTATCTCTGAGCAGTAAAGTAGCCAAACTCCTCAAAGGACCCTTGCATATAAATGCTGATTTACAACAGGTCTGCTAGGGACCTCTTAAATATGAAATATACACATTGTCTGCTTCTACTGAGAGGGGAAAAATGTGTCCAATATTTACAGTAAACCAGCAATCTTCTTTCTGTCTCTCTATACTTCTGTTAATTCAACTTTAAAACAGAATTTAAAAATTCTTACCCACCGGGCCTGTTTTAAACATTAATATCTGCAGAAATGTATTCTGAACTCTAAGCAGAAAGTATTTCTTACGCTAACTGAAGATGAACCCTAAATTTCAACTGCGGGTTTCATTTTTTCAGCAATTCACCACAGTAGCAAAATTTGTATTCATTTCCACTTGGTTCATTTTCTTGAACTAAGACATAAAATTGAGCTATTCTTTTTTTATTCCCCCAGGGCAGGGGGAGAGAATGGAAGCACAGGCTTTCTGCGAGTTTGTAAATAAGTTGGAATTGGCATGCAGGCAAAAGGATTTGCATTGAAAAATATAGATAAGGAAGATGTTTTTAGAATGTAAGAGATTTCAGCAAACTGATTGAGGGGACAGTATTACATAAACAGATTTTCTTTTCAGATATAGATAATTCTGATTACTCCATGAAAATAAATGCTAAAGGAGGCAATAAGCAATTAGTACACCATTTCCTTGCACTATATAGAAAATTTTGAGTAAAACCAATTATGATGGCAGAAATTACTTTGCTAATGGCAAGGTATTAATAAGAAATCCACATTCTTAAAGGGGACCTTCATTCTGTGTTTTGGGAACATCTCCAGTAAGAAGAGATGGAGACTTTCTTGTTCAGATCATGCTTGGTTCAAATGCCGAGTAAAAAAGGTCAAAAGCCTGTGTTCTTTGTTAAAAAAAAATAGGTGAGATGGGTTGTGGGTTTTATTTTAGGGGGGCATTCCTTATTAAGAGGACAAATGTCTCTTCTGTCCCAAGCTTTTACAGCCCCCAGCACAAGGGGCACTCAGTGGTTTTTGTGTTTCTGAGTGCTAACAATAGATAAACATTTATAACTAACGGTGACACCATGGTGAGAGTGGTTTGTTGTCTCTGAGATCAGTAAGCGTAGCGATGGTCATGGCGTGGGTACGAGGTAGGTGGTCTGTTTTGGTGCTGCTGTTCAGGCATGGGCTGGAGCCAGGCCGAAGCCAAAATTCATTAGCTGTCCACAGGTTTACCTGGTAGAGAGTTTGTAGAGCCACCACTAGGTTCCAGGGGAAACGGTGTCAGAGTGCAAGGGTAAGAAGGACCACAGAGTTACCCTGAAGGACAGGCTCAGCTCAACCTGTGTTGTCCTCACCTTACTGCGCTTCACCCATGGCGGACAATGTGGCCCTGAAGAGCTCAGGTGTCCCAGCCAGCTCAGGGCCACCGACTCACTGCGCATGCAGCCAGGAGTCTGGCATGCAAAAAGCAATGCCTGTGTGCAGAATGACACAAAAACCTGTCAAAAGAAATTATTTCTGAGTCCCAAACTGACATACTTAGGCATCAGACTGCCTTTCCTCTCAGTAATGGATAGGGAAATGACCTCTCTGGGGACAAGCCTGGAGATCATTAGGGAGAGTGAGTGAAAGCCAAAACTGCCAAATGCAGTTGGCTATGCAGTATGGGTATTTGCCGTATGAGTATGCAATATAGTGTGATGTTTGCAAAATAATGAAGTGTTACCTCGCAAGAGCAGGTTTCTGCACGCGCTGAGCTGGGCTCAGAGTTTGGCAGATGGAAGTCTTTGTTAAGCTGATGTCTGCTTGCAGCTCCTGGGGTTTGGCTTCAGCCGTGAACCTCACTCTGGATTGCTAATGGGGAGAAGGTGCAGCAGACACCGGGCTGGGCAGAGTGCCAGAAGCAACCACCAGCAGCATGGCACAAGTGTTGTCCAAAACCCAAACTGGAGCCCGTCTCATCTGCCTTCAGATGGCTGCATGTGAGACGGTGGCTGCCGGCTCCCTCCACAGGCTGTGGAGAGGCTCAGGCAGTTCTTACACTGCCATCAGCTGCCCTCTGTAAGATCTCCTTCAGCATCACCTGACGTGCCTGTTTCTCTCCATAGACTATAAAGAAAGCCTGGGGAAACTAACTGCTACGTATACTGTAGTTAAAGGAATCTCATCCCCAGGGGCTGCGCAAGAAAATCTGTTCAACTAGAAAAAAAGAACCAAGAAAAAGCACCAAGGCTTGCAAGCTGATTTTATCGCTTTCCTTATGGGGTAATTTTCCTGAGTCTTGAAGTGCTGGGTGGAGATGTTGCACGCCTATGAACATCTCAGGAGCATGTTAAAAAAAAGGCAGTGTAAAAGTCACCTTTTAGTGTGTACAATGTTGGAAGAGAATATGGTTATTTATAATGTATTATCACAGGAACCGTTTTATTATCCCTTTGGATGCATCACTGAAAATGTTTAGGAAGTTCTGCTGTCCCCAAAGAACCTGGCACCAATTCTGGTCTCCTCACTGTGTAGGTGGGTGAGTGTAACACCAAAGTGAGGCAAAAAAGCAGGAAACTGGGAAAAAGGAAATGCTAAGGATGATTTGTTTGGGGATAACATCATGTTCAATGTCACTGAGAAAGCATTAAAGGAAGGATTGCTGAGGGAGCCTGATTTGGGAGTTCAGATAGCAGTAGATGTTTGCAGACCCTTAGAAAAATGCGTGGTGTGAAGCCTGTCCAGGCTGTGTGCCTGCTTGCGAGTACACCCTGTGATGGTGCGCAGGAACGTTAACCACTTGCTGAAGTGGACACACCATGCAGTCCTGCCAAAGGGCTGTGCAGGCTGTGGTGGGACCCTCCTGCACCCTCTTCCCACTCCCTGGAGGTGAAGGGGGATGGTGTTTCTCTGTGCAGAGCAGCACGGCTGCCGTGACTGATGCTGGCTTGCTTCAGAGCTGGCTGGTGCGTGTCGTACTGACGTGCTGCCTGTAATTTTGCATGCGCTGTGTTTAGACCCCGTTGCTGGGATTCATCTCACCAACTGTGCATCTGTATCTGAGCAAGTTGTCTAGACCCCCTTTACAGTCCGTGGAGGAAAACTGACACTTTCAGAATTTCATTCATTTCATTCTATAGTTTTAGGATGAAACATATTTAGAATAAATCATTTGGATAAAGGGGTCTGTTTCCCTACATTGAACATAATGACAGCCTACGCTAACCAGCTGAGAGATATAAAGCTGAGTAAAATTAATCTTGTGTGGGTTATCAAGCAGTGGAACAGGCTGCCCAGGGAAGTGGTTGAGTCACCATCCCTGGAAGTATTTAAAAGACGGGTAGATGTGGCGCTTAGGGACATGGTTTAGTGGTGGACTTGGTAGTGTTAGATTAATGGTGGGACTCGATGATCTCAAGGGACTTTTCCAACCTAAATGATTCTATGCACGAAGCTCAGTGAAGGGAGTCTGAAGTGGTGCTCTAGGGTATGCTGTCACTCAGGCGGGTGCAATTTTTGTGGGTTTTGTGTTGCTGGATGAATAAGATGTTGTAAAAAAAAAGTGTGCAAAATAAACCACCACAAAGGGTCATGGTTCCGTGGCTACCTGGAAGAGCAGAGTTGGGGGAAGAGCCCCGAGTGTGTTTCTGAGATATTTCTGTGCTTCCTGACACTCTCTGAGCGCAGCGTGTCCCCGTACATGTGGATATGAAGAAACCATCTTCCATTACTGACAGCCAACAGCCATGGAGACACCAGGGGGCCGGCAGCGAGCCTGAGCCATAACAAATAGATCAAATCATTGTTAAGTCAAAAATGTTGCTGTTTTAAGACCTTTCATGTCAGTTTAATGTCATTCCTCTGGGGCTTTTGCAAATCGAAGTATTGATATAATGCTCCAAACTGCTTTTTCATATTAATCAGAATATCTTTTCTGACTGGCATGTACAGTTTTGCTCTCCTGACATCTCTCATTCTCTTAATTCTCTGTGTTAATAATTGTGTCAGTCAAAAACTCATCACAAATCTTTTGGTGTGGTGTGTGTTCAAAGCTGTGGATTTCTTTGGCAATTTTGGGGCAATTACAATGATGAGAATTAAGACAGGCAGCTGTGCTCTGCTCCTTCCTGCTGTCTCCGAAATGTCAAGGAGCACTCTCTGATGGAGCATGTCACCTCTGCAAATCTCACCCTTCAGACTAAAGTTTACGACATGCAGAGGAATATTTCTAATAGACATAACTTTCGTTCTCTGACACCCAACAGATGTCAGCCTATTTTGCACTTGGAGACCCATCTGTGAGCCAGTCTTTAATGCGTCTAATGCTTCTTCTAATGCCTACAGTTCCCTCATGCATGCTGATTGATCAACATCCCATGTAACAGTCAACCGTCTCAGGAGGGTCCAAGAATATATATAGTGTAAGATCTGTAATTTTGTTGGGAAAATGCCCAAACCTTCCTTTCACTGCGTTACAGTGTGACCCCTCAGATTTGCTGATCTAGACCCTAAATTAAACGGTTGTTTTAGTGATCTGGGGTAGCCTTCATACAATGTACAATGCCTGGGGTCACCATGTCCCTGGGACAGGCCCAACAGGCAGACAGGACGCATGATATGGAGGATTCCCTATCCTCTCTCCACCTGGCTGAACGCGGTGACTTAAGGGATATGGAGGAACGGTGACAAGCTCCTGCTCAGCACAGCAGGCACGTCTCCTCTCTGACTACCGCGCCTTCCAGGTGCCCTTGCATAATAGGTACGAATCTCTGCAAGTGGAACCGAACAATAACGAGGACAATGATTCATCTGGCTTGGAGGTGTTGCTGAGGTTAAGACAGCCTACACCCTGCATCAAAACTGCTTCCATAAAGACAAAAAGACGGATCATTGTCATAGGAGACTCTCTCCTGAGGGGAAGAGAAGGCCCAATATGCAGACCGGACCCACTTCTCAGGGAAGTCTGCTGCCTCCCTGGGGCCCAGGTTAAAGATGTGAAGAGAAAACTTCCTACCCTGGTACGGCCCTCAGATTATTATCCATTATCGATTTTTCTGGCAGGCAGTGATGAAGTTGCAACAAGAAATCGAAGGGCAATCAAGAGAGACTTCAGGGCCTTGGGGCAACTGGTTGAGGGATCAGGAGCAGAAGTAGTGTTCTCCTCTATGCTTCCAGTTGCAGGGAATGATGAGGGAAGAACCAGGAAGAGCCAGCAGATCAATACTTGGCTCCGAGCCTGGTGTCACTGGCAGGGTTTTTTGATCATGGGTTGGTCTACATGACACCAGGCCTGCTGGTGACAGGTGGGGTACGCCTGTCTCAAAGTGGGAAAAGGATCTTTGCACAGGAGTTAGCAGGGCTCACTGAAAGAGCTTTAAACTAGATTTGAAGGGGGAAAGGTATAAAACCAGGCTCGCTAGAGATAAGCCTGGGGGTGGCATTGACATGCCAATGTTTGAGGGACAGTGTGCTAGTGAGGTCCTTCAGTATGCCATCTCAGTGGAGGTAGGGGATGGAGATCCATGCAGCAGCAAAGACGCAAGGGTTATGGATGTGTTAGAAACCACGGAAGCGCCTGAGAATGGTCACGTAGGAATTAGAGCTTGTCCCCCAAAAAAGGCGGCAGGATTAATAGCCCAACTGAAGTACATCTACACCAATGCATGCAGCACGGGCAACAAACAGGAGTTGGAAGCCATTGTGCAGCAGGAAAAGTATGATATAGCTACAGTCACAGAAACATGGTGAGATGACTCGCGCAACTGGAGTGCTGCAATGGATGGCTATAAACTCTTCAGAAGGGATAGCCAAGGAAGGAGAGGCGGTGGGGTAGTCCTGTATGTTAGGGAATGTTTTGACTGTCTAGAGCTTGATGATGGTGACAATAGGGTTGAGTGTTAATGGGTAAGAATGAGGGGAAAGGCCAACAAGGCAGATATAATGGTGGGAGTCTGTTATAGACTGCCCAACCAGGATGAAGAGGCAGACGAAATATTCTATAAGCAGCTAAGAGAAGTCTCACAATTGCTGGCCCTTGTTCTCGTAGGGGACTTCAACCTATCAGGTGTCTGCTGGAAACACGATACAGCAGAGAGGAAATAGTCTAGGAGGTTCCTGGAGTGTGTGGAAGATAACTTCCTGACACAGCTGGTGAGTGAGCCAACTAGGGAAGGTGGGTGCTGGACCTGTTGTTTGAGAACAGAGAAGGACTTGAGGATGATGTGATGGTTGCAGGACATCTTGGGTATAGCAATCACAAAATGATACAGTTTTCGATTCTTGGAGAAGTAAGGAGGGGGGCCAGCAGAACTGCCACCTTGGACTTCAGGAGGGCAAACTTTAAACTGTTTAGAAGGCTGGTTGACAAAGTTCCTTGGGAGGCAGTCCTAGAAGCCAAAGGAGTCCAGGAAGGCTGGACATTCATCAAGAAGAAAATCTTAAAGGTGCAGGAGCTGGCTGTCCCCATGTGCTGAAAAGCGAGCCAGCAGGGAAGGAGACCGGCCTGGATGAACAGAGAGCTTTGGCTGAAATTCAGGAAAAAAAAGAGTTTATGGCCTTAGGAAGAAGGGGCAGGCAACTCAGGAGGACTACAAGGATGTCGTGAGATTATGCAGGGAGAAAATTAGAAGGGCCAAAGCCCAACTAGAACTTAATCTGGCTACTGCCATAAAAGACAATAAAAAATGTTTCTATAAATACATTAGCAACAAAAGGAGGGCTAAGGAGAATCTCCATCCTTTATTGGCCATGGGGGGAGACATAGTGACAAAGGATGAGGAAAAGGTTGAGGTACTTAATGTCTTCTTTGCCTCAGTCTTTAATAGTAAGACCAGTTGTTCTCTGGGTAACCAGCCCCCTGAGCTGAAAGACAGGGACGGAGAAGAGAATGAAGCCCCCATCATCCAAGGGGAAATGGTTAGTGACCTGCTACACCACTCAGACACACACAAATCTATGGGGCCGGATGGGATCCACCCAAGGGTACTGGGGGACCTCGTGGAAGTGCTCACCAAGCCACTTTCAATCCTTTATCAGCAGTCCTGGCTAACCAGGGAGGTCCCAGTCAACTGGAGGTTAGCAAATGTGACACCCATCTACAGGAAGGGCTGGAGTGAGGATCTGGGGAACTACAGGCCTGTCAGCCTGACCATGGTGCCAGGGAAGGTTATGGAGTAGATCATCTTGAGTGCCGTCGCATGGCACGTACAGGACAACCAGGTGATCAGGCCCAATCAGCATGGGTTCATGAAAGGCAAGTCCTGCTTGACTAACCTGATCTCCTTCTATGACAAGGTGACCCACTTATTTGATGAGGGAAAGGCTGTGGATGTTGTCTACCTACACTTTAGTAAAGCCTTTGACACCGTTTCCCACAGCATTCTCCTGGAGAAACTGGATGCTCATGGCTTGGAAGGGCATACTCTTCGCTGGGTGAAAAACTGTCTGGATGGCCAAGCTCAAAGACTGGTGGTAAATGGAGTCAAATCCAGTTGGCAGCCAGTCACAAGTGGTGTTCCCCAGGGCTCAGTATTGGGGCCAGTTCTGTTTAATATCTTTATCAACGATCTGGATGAGGGAATTGAGTGCACCTTCAGTAAGTTTGCAGATGACACCAAGTTGGGCGGGAGTGTTAATCTGCTTGAGGGTGGGAAGGCTCTACAGAGGGATTTGGACAGGCTGGATTGATGGGCCAAGGCCAATTGTATGAGGTTCAACAAGGCTGAGTGCCAGGTCCTGCACATGGGTCAAAACAACCCCATGCAATGCTACAGGCTTGGGGAAGAGTGCCTGGAAAGCTGCCTGGCAGAAAAGGACCTGGGGGTATTGGTTGACAGCTGGCTGAATATGAGCCAGCAGAGTGCCCAGGTGGCTGAGAAGGCCAATAGCATCCTGGCTTGTATCAGAAGTAGTGTGGCCAGCAGGACTAGGGAACAGATAGTCCCCCTGTACTCAGCACTGGTGAGGCTGCACCTCGAATGCTGTGTTCAGTTTTGGGCCCCTCACTACAAGAAAAACGTTGAGGTGCTGGAGTTTGTCCAAAGAGGTGCAGCGAAGCTGGTGAAGGGTCTAGAGCACAAGTCTTATGAGGAGCAGCTGAGGGAACTGGGGTTGTTTAGCCTGGAGGAAAGGAGGCTGAGGGGAGACCTTATCACCCTCTACAACTACCTGACAGGAGGTTGTAGCGAGGTGGGTGTCAGTCTCTTCTCCCAAGTAGCAAGAGAAAGGACAAGAGGAAATAGCCTCCAGTTGTGCCAGGGGAGGTTTCAATTGGATATTAGGAAAAATTTCTTCACTGAAAGGGTTGTCAGGCACTGGAACAGGTTACCCAGAGAAGTGGTTGAGTCCCCATCCCTGGAGGTATTTAAATGACATGTAGATGTGTCGCTTAGGGACGTAGTTTAGTGGTGGACTTGGTAGTGATAGGTTAACGGTTGGACTTGATGATCTTAAAAGTCTTTTCCAACCTAAATGATTCTGTGATTCTATGATTTTGCATTCTTCTTCTTTGGGAGATTTGGGCTTCGGCAGCTTTTCAGCCCTGTGGTGATTTCCCTAGCTTCCTCAAAGACATTGAAACATCTCTGGTTCCTCCCTCTAAGGCTCTTGGCTGCAAATTTTAGCAGATGGCGCCTCACCTCCTCCTCTGTTCCTCCTGTGGGTTGAACACTGCATTCACCAACATCATATGCGTTAAATATATCGCTTTGCTTCAGTCCCAGTTTGGCATGGGCAAGCAGAAGCCTGGAATGGGCTCCACACTCCTCTGGGCACAGGGGGACTTACTCAAGCATCAACAGTGCACGGACCACAGCTCCCAGCCCAAAGAGGTAGGCAGTATTCCTCTGCCACGGCCTCCGGCGGGACAGTGTGCAGGACTGGTACAGCACAGTCTGTACCTGCGTGGTATAAAATAGTACTAACATATACTATATATTTCACAGTCATTTGGGAATTGAAAAGCTAAACAGTTATACAACAAGCCTGGCAACTGTCTGTCTAAACCTACACATTGAAACCTGATAAGAGCTGATCTGAAGATTTTCATGTCAAAATGTCACCAAAATCAACATTGTTTAGTGCAAAAAGCTGCAGTTTAGTTGTACCTAGAATTTCCTCTCTGACTACACGTCTCCTGAGGAGTGTAGTCAGACTGTGACCCTAGGCACAACCCAAAGCTGAAGAAGCCATAAAATTACTTTGACTTTCCAGACAGTCACCATGCTCTCCTGAGTGTGTGCTCCATGAAGACCTGTAATTGAAATAGCTCAGTATTTCTCCAGTAAAAGCAGTGATCTACCCACACCACAGCTGAACCATATTAAAATACCACCAGAATGATGTTCCAGGCAGGCAGCGGGGTTCAGACGCAGCCCCTGGCACTTCCTTCAGGCTCCTAAACTGCTGTTGAGGTGGAGGTTTCAATAAGCAGGAAACATTCAACAAATAAAGGTATTAAAGAGTCCTTGTGTCTTATTACTGGTGAACAGCCAGTCAAAACTAAATGCATTTATTATGTGCTTGTTTGCAAGACTGATTTTGCTTAATATGGCTCAGTGTCTGCTTATGGCACCACTGAAACCACTTGTGAATTAAAGGAAAGGTTGTTTTTTCTTGGCTTAGTAAATAATATCTTTGCCTGTAAGTTCCTATGCCTTTCTTACTGTTTTCCTCCTGCAGTTCTCTTCCATCTGTAGTTATATCATCCATTTCCCTCTCTCCATGGAGGAAAACATCACCATCTTCTAGGTCAAGCTGACAAAAGGTGTTGGTTCCCTGTGATCCAGCACTGTAAAAGGATAATTTCAGACTTCTGGTGGGAGATGAGTCACCCTCAGTATTATATTTAATAGGTACTTGCTGCTTACAGGCAAATGAAATAACCCCAGCCCGCAGACAGTGATGCCGGAGGTGCGCTCCATGTCAGTGGAAGCTGTGCAAGTGGTGGGACCTTCTTGTAGGCATAAAGCTGGAGAGGGCATGGGACAAATCATGCGCAGGGTGGCTGCCTTCTCCTCTTAGGCACCACGTAGATATTTGCTGATATGTGTCACCAGTATCTGACAGTTCAGGCTTTCATCTAGCACCAACTGGACCTCGTGCAGATAATATTTTTTTAATATATTTCCTAAAGGTACGTTTGTATGTGCTTGTAAACATAAATGTACTGGGTAGTGTCTGTCTGGTGCATGGCTTGTGGCCATTGGTCGTAGTTGAGGAGTGGCTGAAGATGGAAGATTTTCATAGAATCCTAGAATATCTCAAGTTGGAAGGGACCCATCAGGATCATCGAGTCCAACTCCCTGCTCCTCGCAGGACCGCCTAAAACTAATTCATGTGAGTAAGAGTGTCATCCAGATGCTCCTTGAACTCTTGGCAGGCTTGGTGCTGTGACCACTTCCCTGGGGAGCCTGTTCTAGTGACCAACCACCCTCTCAGTGAAGAACCTTTTCCTTATGTCCAGTCTGAACTTCCCCTGATGCAGCTTCATTCCATTTCCTCGTGTCCTATTGCTGGTCACCAGAGAGAGGAGATCAGCACCTCCCCCTCCACTGCTCCCTTGAGGAAGCTGTAGACTGCGATGAGGTCACCCCTCAGCCTTCTCTTCTCCAAGCTGGACAAACCAAGTGACCTCAGCCGCTCCTCCTAAGTCTTGCACTTGAGGCCTTTCACCATCTTGATCACCCTCCTCTGGACACACTGTCATAGTTTGATGTTCCTTCTTACATTGCACACAGTACTCAAGGTGACACCACACCAGTGCAGGGCAGAGTGGGACAATCACCTCCCTTGACTGGCAAGCTATGCTGTGCTTGATGCACCCCAGGGCACGGTTGGCCCTTTTTGCTGCCAGGGCGCACTGTTGACTCAATTCAACTTGCCATCAACCCAAACAAATGTTGGATCTCTTGGATGTCTAAGTGGGCACTTTAGGCAGAAAAGCTCTCCATGATTCGGCTGGTGTTTCTAGGCTCAATTCCAGCGTCAATATTTGATGAGCGCAAGGGAAGTCCGTGGCTCCTCTGCAGCACAGTGCCACATGTTAGCAATCAGTGGAGTGATCTCATCCTCCCCAGCAGTGACGGAAGCTGGTGCCACATAGGCAGGGAAGCTGATGCTGCCTGATGCAGGCTGGTGGTTAGGCTGGCTCTGACATTTGTTCAACGCGTTGACTGAGAACTGGGACATTCACATTTCAAGGCCATTTCATCCAGATTTCACTGAGAAAGTGCTGTATGAAGAGTTCAGTCAGCTGGACCACTATGGACTTGCCCTGGTTTTGGCTGGGTTAGAGTTAATTTTCTTCCTAGTAGCTGGCATAGTGCTGTGTTTTGGATTTAGTAGGAGAAGAATGCTGATAACACACTGATGTTTTAGTTGTTGCCAAGTAGTGCTTACACCAGTCAAGGACTTTTTCAGCTTCTCATGGTCTGCCAGGTGCACAAGAAGCTGGGAGGGGGCACAGCCAGGACAGCTGACCCAAACTGACCAAAGGGCTATTCCATACCATATGACGTCATGCTCAGTATATAAACTGGGGGGAGTTGGCTGAGGGGAGGCAATCACTGCTTGGGGACTGGCTGGGCATCGGTCAGAGGGTGATGAGCAATTACATTGTGCATCACTTATTTTATATATTCTGTTATCATTATGATTATTATTATTATTTTCTCTCCCCCTCTGCTGTCTTATTAAACTGCCTTTATCTCAACCCATGGGTTTTACTTTTTTTTTCCCGATTCTCTCCCCCATCCCACCAGCACAGGGGAGGGTGAACGAGCGGCTGTGTGATGCTTAGTTGCCAACTGGGGTTAAACCATGACAGGACTGGACTTCTGTTATGCTCAGAAATCAAAGGCAACAAGATGACAGAGGATGGCATTCAAGGTTTTCCTTTAATGCTTCTGTCTCTTGCCTCTATCAGGGAAACACATGGGAAAGGGCAGTAAGAAAGCATGAATTTTGCAAGATGCCTCTTTGGAAACATTTCGTCAAGGTTTTTATACACTTTCAAAAAAATTATGATGAGTTTTTGTCCATTCATTCAGATCATCTTACAGTAGGCAAATATGGCGGAAAACTAAGGCACCTTGCAGATTCAGCAGAACCAAGGGAGGCAGTGGAGATGGTGGGTCAGATTTGGGTTTGCTTAGCAGTACAGCAAGCTCTTTAGTGCAGACCTACTTGTTTGCTTTATATAGAAGAGGAACTTCAGGCAACAGCCATGACTTCAGAGAAATTAAGGCAAATATTTCAGGGGAGGTTTCAAAATGCTGCCTTCTTAATACCTCACCTAGAACACTTCCTTTTAAACAAGAGATTCATCTCAGAAAAGTCATCTGTATGATCTGAGCTGCTGTCTGTACCTGAGCACAGAGTATAGCTCCCTGCACCTAAACTTTCCTCTGTGCTTTGGGTCGCTTTACTGGAAAAGGTCCCTGGAAAAGGAGCTGATGGGTGTCCTGTGCTGCCGTAAAGTCCCTTATGCTGGAATGAGTTTCCTTTAATGAGCTGACTTATTTCAGCTGTGAAGGACACCAATAACTCTCACTGCTTTGATGGGAGCTGTAAGCACATAAAATATGGAAAATAGTGTGTAGAGATGGGTAAACACACCTCATCTCAGACAAATGATAGAAAGCTGCAGTGCACTTTTCCCCTAATCTGACACACACATCAAATCCTATGCACATACTTTTCAGCACCATTTCACTTTTTATAAGGCAATCACATTATCAGGAAATTAAAATTAGCCATAGAGAGACAGATCCTGCAAGTTCTTTGCAGTGGAGGGAGAGAAAATAGGCAGAGCTTTATCAGGAAATGAAAATCAGGCCGGCTTTATTGCCACAGCAAGTGTTGTTTCTTGCAAAGGACTTGTTTTTAATCCATCGCTCAGTCAAAGAAAAGCCCCAAACTAGTCATCTGAACCCAGTGAATAAATTGACTTTCCAATACAAAGCCATACACAGAGAAAGCTTTGCAGCAAAGCTTGCTCGGTAGCTCAGTTTGTGCTGCAGAATGAATGGGAAGATATTGCAAAGCACCTTGCCAGTCTTATGCCATTATTACAAACAGAGGTACTGATGTGAATGCAGCTACATCCATAAATCTCCATCCTGTCTTCTTTCCTGAGGTGGCTGTGGAGACAGTGTTCCCAGGATCTTACTCTGAGTTTGTGTACCTGCAAGATGACCAAGACTGCAGTAGCTTGTGCCTGTCTACTGCCCTTATGGCCCCTGTTTCTTCACTTTTCAACTGAACCCTGAGCCTTGTTGATTCTCCCCACTTTCCCTTTGGTAAAACACATGGGATCGCCTTGAATACAAAACCTGAACAGATTTTTTACCAAGCTTGAAAGCTAGTCTACCTTTGAAATGATTGCTTCTGCTGTCAGCTTTGATTATTATTAATCATCTGCTAATCCGAAAATAACATGTTATATAAACAAATTCCTCTCCCCCCCAGCCTCAAAAAATATTTTTTGAAATGTATTTTTGCATTCAGTTAAAATATTCCTGTTGATTGATTTTCACTCTGCCTCCTCTAGACTTCACAGATAACGGTAGAGTTATATATAGTGACGGAGTCTGGCGGCAGGGAGGAAGAAGTATTTCCCAGGGAGGCTATTCCTGGTGTGTGTTAGGTAAGAGCTGCAGACACAATCCTGTCCCACCAGCACGGGTGGGAGACGCAATGGCCTGAGAATATTGGGTCAGTGTGCACCTTTATTCCGCCTGCACTCCTGAAGTCAAAGGATGACTGGACATCACTTGAACAGGAGAGGAGTCATCATTTTCCATGCTGTGTGGCAGCACTGTCCTCTGGGTGAGAGCACTGCAGTCAAGTCCAGAGACCCAAATTGTTGCTAATTCTGACATTTTCTTTAGGATTGTGGGTGTATAAATATTGAGCAGCCAGTTAATTTCTATGAGCTTTTGGGAGCAAGGGAGCTCCTAAATGGATTTACAAAATATCTAGCACAGTGGGTATATCAACTTGGTAGGGAGCTACATTAGATGAGGTCTTTATATTATAACACCTCTACAATGGACTAGGGAGAAAAGATGGGCAGGAGCAGGGCTGATGTTCCTCTGGCTTCAGCGATGCTCGTCTGCTTGCTCCGCACATTTGAGTCTTGAGTCCTGAGTGACACAAGGCATAAAAGAAACAGATGAAGATTTCAAAACCACTTGCTCACTTATCTGAGCTCTGGCCTAGAGCAGTTCTTGCAGTAATAGCTGTGACTCAGCCCTACTTCACCCTCTCAGTGTTAATTCAGGGCTTGTTCCTCCAGGTCAGCACGTGGCGGCAGGAGAATGGGGGAGTGAGATCTCACTAAGGGCAAATAGGAAAACAGAGGATGAAAGTTGGAGAGAAGTGGTGATACAAAGGTCAGACAGGTAGTTTACATGTGGGCATACAGGGTTGTGCAGAGACAGCTAATCTCATCAAACTAATACGGTCGATTCAAGCAGTACATTGTATTTCAGCTGCCCAAAGACATCCTGAATTCAATCTGTGTGAACAGAACAACTCAGCCTAGTCTCTCTAGGTAAACCATGAGGAGAAATACTGTTGAGTGGTTCAAGCATCAGATCTAGAGTAGGGACCTGGGCGCTTCACCCCTACTTGGAACACCCCCCTGCCCCTGCCCCTGCCCCTGCCCCTGCCATGCTCCAAGGCAGCCAACCCCAGCACCAGCATGTGTGCTGGTTTTGGCTGGGACACAGCTAATTTTCTTTATAGTACCTAGTATAGGGCTATGTTTTGGATTTGCCCTGAAAACAGTGTTGATAACACAGGGATGTTTTCCTTACTGCTGAGCAGTGCTTACACAGAGCCAAGGCCTTTTCTGCTTCTCACCCCACCCCACCAGCCAGTAGGCTGGGGGTGCACAAGAAGTTGGGAGGGGACACAGCTGGGACAGCTGACCCCAACTGATCAAAGGGATATTCCATACCATATGACGTCATGCTCAGCATATAAAGCTGGGGGAAGAAGAAGGGAAGAGGGGACATCTGGAGTTCTGGCATTTTGTCTTTCCAAGTAACCATTACGCGTGATGGAGCCCTGCTTTCCTGCAGACCAGCACCTGCCTGCCGATGGAAAGTAGTGAATGAATTCCTTGTTTTGATTTGCTTGTGCACGTGGCTTTTGCTTTACCTGTTAAACTGTCTTTATCTCAACCCACGAGCTTTCTCACTTTTACCCTTCTGATTCTCTCCCCCATCCCACTGTGGGAGAGTGACTGAGCGGCTGTGTTGGTTGCTGGCTGGGGTTAAACCACGACACCCTGGTGTCGAACACAAGCCGACAAACTCTGTACACCTGGGGCACCTCTGCAAGGCAGCATGTGGTCAGCAACCTCTGCAGCCTCCTGAAGAGATCCCCACGTTGCTGTGCCTTGTTCCACACACGGAGGGTGCCTGCATGTGCCTTCTATTGCTGTCTGGAGGGGATAGGGTGCATTTACAAAGCATTTTGACTCCTCCTAATAAAGAGGATATAAATATGGCAGACTGCCTGTTGGCAACAGTGTCTGCTCCATGCACACCCCTGAGCCATGCCTCAGGATTATCTGGGACAGTGCTTGCTGGCCTAGAGGCCAAAAATGTGCCAGGACTATGGTAACAATTTAACAGTATGGAAAATTGAGTTCCCCTGCCAGGGAATGTCTCCTTTGGGATCTTCAGACAGAGGCATATCTTTACATCATCAGAGGTAAAATTGCAAACATGCACACACATGTATATGCATAAGTTATATACAAAGGCATACTTATGAGATTAAATATAGGAAACTTTTTTAGGTGCTTGGATTTATAACAAAGGTATTTAGGCCCCTAATGTGCAAAGAATTGCCAGTGGGAATTTGGTATCTCTGTGTATGTGCGGATCTAGGCCACAGTCCCTGTCCCAGAGGGTTTGTGGTCCCACTAGATACCCCTCTGCTAGCAGGAATGAAGGACCGGCATAAATGATGACATGCACTTTCCTTTGGTCCTTCCCCTGGCTGGCATTATCTTCATCTGATAAACCAGCTCCCTGCTGCCAATCACTCCCCACTGTGCTGCTTTTATGCCAGACCACACAGAGGAAGCTCGGAGGTACTTAGAGTGATTTTGAGTGTGCTGACTAGACTTCACAACCCTCAGTGCCCCAGGAAGAGAGCAGAAGGCTGTAAATCTTATTTAAATTGCCATCTTAATGTGATCTCTTGAGGCCCTTTAGGCTGGGATTTGGATAGAGCTGCACATCGAGTGAATTCATTTTCTTTACCCTGTTGCAGATTTCACCAGCTTGCTGATCTGTAACTAGGTCAGCTTCATAAAGCATCATTTCTGTTCTAGGGCCTTATCTTCAGTTGGGAAGACATAATCGGGGAGGCTGGATAACAAACGAGTGAGACTGTACAGGTCTGTGAGTGAGTGTCTGTTGCTCTTACGTACTGCCTTATAACTATTTGCAGAGGACTTGAGAATTGAGGTAAGCCACGTGAGACCGGTCCATTGGCACTTGCTATTCCACACTGGAATTAAGATATCCCATACTGGGACATTGCCCAGTGTACCTGCTGTAAATGGCAGCTACCCAGAGAAACCTTCACGTTGAAGCTCTCATAATTTGTGAATTGACCACCAAGATGGACTGACAGCATGGGCTAAAAGAGCAAAGTGTTTAAAATGGGGCGAGCAGTCCAAGGCTGGCTGTAAGGGATGAAATCTCCATTAAAGGTGGCACGGTGGACTCGATGCAGCATCAGCCACTGTGGGGGCATGGCTGCTGGTGTGGAAGAGTGGAAAGCGAAGAAAAACAGTGAGAGCATAATGGCAAATGCACTGTGTGAGCAAATCTCCATTAATGATGAAATACAGAGTTAAAATGGAAGTCTTGATAGCTGAGGGACCAGCTGGGGCTGCAATACAGACAACCTTTGCATAAAGGTGACAGGGAGGGAGGTAGAGTTGGGTGAAGAAGGATTAGGAGAAGAGGAAGGCAAAGCAGGCAAAAGAAGAAACACCTTTGCTCAGTAGGAGTGGGAGAAAGGGAGAACAATTAAATGATCATCAATCCTGATTCACACTTGTACAAGCTGTATGGTTTTTTACAGACTCAGGAGAGAGGAAGGGCTGCTCAGAAACAGCTTTAAAATTGGTCACTTTGAAAAGCAAAGCAAAGTCCTTTCTCATACTAGAAGGAAAATGCCATAAAACAGTGCTTTGTAGAAGTGAACTGAGTTCTCATGTACAGCTAGACTCTTAATCCTGTCCTTACCTGGGTCTTGTTTTGTACCAGAGACCCCACTCATGTCAGTTTTTGAATCAAGCACACAAAGTGTAGCCCTTCAGTGGATTGAAAGGGATGAAAAATTAGAGATGAGAACAATCATATACATGAGGAAAGGTGACTTCCCTTTTCTCTGGACCCATAATCTGATTTTTCAGTTGTAGCTTTTCTCCTTACCTGAAATCTACTAGCACAAGAACTTATTTTAGTGACCATGTAATCATTTCCCAGAGGTCTATTAAACTTGGAAGTGATAAACGGTCTTATTATCTCAGTTAAATTAAAAAAAAATGCTGTTCTAAATAAATTTCAGCAGACATCTGCAAATGAAGCAAGCCTTATATAAGGCAAGCATTTGAGTTTCAGGAGTATTAAAAAATACAGGAAAAGTCTACATATCGACCCCTATGCAAACACACAAGTAGAAACAGATGTGAACATGTAGGCAACGATCTTTTGGGGTGTTTACCAATTAAACCAGCTCTTTGTTAAATAAGGCTCAGAATATGATAAATTATTGTAAATTTACAGGAAGGTTCTGAGGTCAGATGGAAACACTTCTCTGCCAACAACAATCATCTTGAGACCTTGGCCTCGTGTCTTGGTCATCAGTCCTGTCAGTCAGGTCCCCTGATCCTGGTGCAACTGAGGCTGCAGAGATCAGTTCTCCGATGATGTAGTACGTAGGAACTGTTATTTCAAAGTAAATTGAGCAGGAGCAAGGTGATCTAAGGTTCAAGTCATCAGATGGGTTGTTTTCCAGGAAAAAAAGGTATTCTGACTTGCTCAGGACATAGTTCCAGCAGTATTAACACTGCTTTTGGACCCCAAGTGTCTCCAGTGGTGTCCCAGAGATCGCGTGGTATCCAAAGATCTTCTGCAAAGCAACATTCTAGCGTGTCACTCACGCTTTGGCAAAAAGACTTCGAGTTCATGTATGCTGCCTCTGTTCTTGACCTCCACATAATCACCAGATTAAGGACAGTCACAGATTGTCCTTTTTGCTACATAGGGGTCTTCTGCTCTTCTTGGTCATCACTTATCCTGAGCTGTAGTACAAAGGATGGTTCCTTACACCAGCATAGTAGCATGTGCAGGGATCACTTAACATGCCTGCAAGTTGTTTTCATGTCCCAGTGGGATGTTTACCATTTTCCCAGCTCAAAGCATTCCTGAGCCATCTTCACCAGCTGTTCCCCATTGAGGATCCATGCAGTCAATTGTTCCTGCCTGGGTGTGGGACCAGGAGCCTCCAGGCCCACCAGAAGCTGTTAACTCCAACAAGGCAGGTTTCACACCACAGCACTGCACCTGTGGCAACCTTAACATTAGCGGTGAGGTCTCTCAGCTTAGGACCAGAAAAGCGTTTGCAAGGTGTCTTCTGCCATACCTACATGTGTTTGGGGTTTTGGTAAACTTTTGCCCTTGTAGAAGAGGTCATTCTTGTTCTCTCTCTTTTGGCTTTAGTGTGTCAGATGTCTGCAGAGCAACCAGCCCCAGAAAAGGTGTGGTGTTTAGGCCCCATCTAGTATACTGCATTCATTTTTGGGACCCCCAGTACAAGAAAGATGTTGAAAACCTTACCTTACTTTAGCAGAGGTCACTAAGATGGTTGAGGCTGGAGCACATGACATATGGGGAGAGGCTGAGGGAGTTGGGCTTGTTCAGCCTGAAGAAGGGATGGCTTCAGTGGGACCTAACAGCACTTTCCAATGCCTATGAAGGTGTTATTAAGGAGATGGAGCCAGGCTTGTTGATGCAGTGCATGGCAGGGGGTCAAAAGACAGCGGTCAGAAATGGAAACGGGGAGGTTTGAATGAGATGTAAGGAAAGAATATTCATTATGAGACTAAATAAGCTTGGAGCAGGTTGCCCAGAGAGGCTGTGCAGTCTCTGTCCTCTTTTCAAGGGGCTGGAGACCTCCCCAAGTCCTTCCAGCCCAAACAGTTTGGTGCTGCTGCAACTCCTGCTTTAGGTTATGTTTTGAACACCACTTTTTCCTTTCCTTTCTGAAAGGGATGGTTTGTGTGTGGTGGTGAGAACAGAACAAATCTGTTTATATTTCTGCATGCTAAGAAGGGATTCAGTCTGCAGCAAAGATTTCAAAGGGTCGCTTAATCCTGCCATCCTGGCCTGTAGTTGGGGCCAGTCAGTCTTTACAAAGCCCCACTATATGGGAAAGGTAAGTCATAAACCAGAACAGGTGAGGAGGAGACATGGGCTTTTTCCTGTATACAACAGATCGTGGTGGGTGTGCTGCAGCTGTGTATTGAGAAGAAAGCCTCATTTTTATCATCGTTCACAAATCCTAGTACAAACCCAAAGCAAGGATTACATTTCCTTTCAACAGCACTAATTTACCATTCAACAAGTCCCAGCAGCCATTTTGCCATTGCATTTTTTGTGTGTTTTGGAGTTTTGTGTTTTTCTTACTCCCATTTTAGTTTTTTCTAGAGCTCCCCCTCTGCAAGGCCATTTTCTTCTACTTGGCTATGCTGGGATGAGAAACGGGTCAGGCACAGGGGCCAGCCTTCCCATGCTGCGTCTGGTTCTTCCACCTGCAGCAGCCCCATGGCAGAGGCACCAACTCCCTGCCAGCAGCCCGGAGCTTGTGTGGGATCCCCAGGGAGAGCCTCTGCTTTCCTTCCACACATTGCTACCTGCTTGTTTAATTCCCTGAGCTGTAATGCTAGCCAGGAAAACAAGCACAGTGTTTGGAGCTAAAGCCCTGCTCTGTCTTTAGGAACTGCTGAAATATTTTAGGGACTCAGCTTGTCTGAGATGGTTTACCTCTCTGAAATGTGAATGTCCAGGGCCTTGTTGCCTCATTAAAAAATAAAGTTACCGACTGTCAAGTGCATTGAAGACCTGGGATGAAAACTGTCTCCTCTTAAGCATCCTCTGATTTTAGTGTGATGATGGTAGACTGCCTTCTAATTACATGGCTGTCTTGAAAATAGTCACCTAGCTCCCCGCAGGTGAGCTGCTGTGACTCCAGACACATGGTCTCTTAATTTTCTGAGAGCAGCAAGCAGATCAGTTGACAGCTTGTAGATCAGAGGATAATGCTGCAGTAAGAGGGAATTGGGACTTCAGGATGTTGTTCAATACAAAGCATCCTTTTAAAAAGTACTAAAGAAACCCAGCTAACTTGTTGTCCATACAGGATACAGCCCGGCTCTTAATGCTCTAGTTATCCTGCAGGGATGTAGCAGTGTGGGGTTTGGTTTTACATCTGAAGAAGAGCTGAATGCTCTACAAGGTCAGGTCATGAGGCACAGAAGCACCTGCTGCTCCAGGGGAAGGCTACAGGGATATAAAAGCATTTGGGTTAAAGACAGAGACTTTTGGTAGAATCTGATTTCCTTTCAGGGACTGACCCAATCTATTTCCAGCAAGCTTATTAATATTGCCATAGTGAGAGGAGAGCCTGGCAGCAATGGAAAGCCGTAGGTCGCTGCCCCAAAAGCTTCCTGCAGGAAGTTTGTGTTATCTACACAAACAGGGCCATCAGAGAGAACTGAGAGGACTGAAGTGGGATACTGGTTTCTCTGAGCTCGCACAGCAAAGCTGAAAAATCCCACTTCTGACTGCAGTCTGTGCCCTTCCCCAGGTTCCCCATCCTTCAAGTGTCTGCACATTCATGCTTCATCTCTCACCCCTGGGTAGATGAAAGAAAAATGTTGCTGGTAAAATTTTCTCTCCACTGTTAGTGACAAGCAATCTATCCGTTGCTTATCTTTAACACACACTGCGCTAGAGAGAGCCCTGCTAGTTTATTTCTAAAGGTCTTGCAGCTGATATGGAAAAGTGTCGTGGTTTAACCCCACCCGCAACTAAGCACCACATGTCTGCTTGGTAACCCTCCCTGCTGTGGTGGGATGGGGGAGAGAATCGGAAGGGCAAAAGTAAGAAAACTTGTGGGTTGAGATAAGGACAGCTTAATAATTGAAATAAAATGAAATGAAATAAAATAAATTAAAATAGAATAAAATAATGATAATGATAATGATGATGATGATGATGATAATAATAGTAGTAAATTATAATGAAAAGGAAAACAACAACAAGAGAATCAAAACCCAGAAAAAACAAGTGATGCAACTGCTCACCACTCACCGACCAACGCCCAGCCAGTCCCCAAGCAGCGATTGCCTCCCCTCAGCCAACTCCCCCCAGTTTGTATACTGAGCATGATGTCATATGGTATGGAATAGCCCTTTGGCCAGTTTGGGTCAGCTGTCCTGGCTGTGCCCCCTCCCAGTGTCTTGTGCACCTGGCAGAGCCTGGGAAGCGGAAAAGTCCTTGACTGGTGTAAGCACTACTTAGCAACAACTAAAACATCAGTGTGTTATCAGCATTCTTCTCATACTAAATCCAAAACACAGCACTATGCCAGCTACTAGGAAGAAAATTAACTGTATCCCAGCCATAAACCAAGGCAAAATGTCTGACAAGTCTGCATTCGCTGGACCTTTCATTACAGTGAATTGTGTGTGTGGATTGATGTTTCCTTTAGACTTTGAGGTCAAAAGCCATATAAAAATAAAAACCCTTCATAAGATGTTATAAATGAACTTACTCTGTAGCTCATCTGACCTCCTTAGTATCCCCAGCAAAAAGTCAGTAATATTTTCTAACATAACAGTCTTGAGAACAAAGATCCTCTGAGCCCTGAAGGGCACCTCTGTTCCCAGACCACTATAGGAAAATAAAAGCGTCCCCTTGGTCCAGTGCTTTGTTCCTGCCCTGTGATCAGTACTAGCACCTTCCCTGCAGGTCAGTCCAGCTTTGAGACCCTGATGGCTTTTATAGCACAGATTTGTTGGCACTAAAGCATCGTTGGTGTTCCAGGATCATTTATTTGTTTTAGGCAGCAAAATCTGAAATGAGGATTTTGAGCACACGCATAGAAACTCAGGATAAAATCTAGATGGACACAGCCTTGTCCCAGTAGTAGTCCACCTTCCAAGGACTCTTCTCCCAAAGTTTCCTCAGTGTACTGTGTTACTTCTTCTTCTTCTTCTTCTTCTTATTATTATTATTATTATTATTATTATTATTATTATTGTCATCATCATCGTCATTATTAATCATTTGAACCAGCATTCTGCTTTGAGGTCTGTACTAGGAACGGGATCTCCCTGCAGCAGACAGAGTGCATCTGTGTATAGCAAGAGATGGTCCATGCTACAGAGAGTTCACAACATAAATATGTGAGATCAGAGAGCTGGGAGAAAGCAGGTGGCAGATCCTCTGCTTGAGGCTCGCCTGCAGCGTCACCTCTCCTGACAGCAAGGGAAAGGCTTCCTTCCCCACAAGGACTCGAAGTGGTGGGCGGTGTCTCCCTATATTAAGCTCTACCCTACTTGAGAAACCCAGAAGGGTCCTTGACAACCAGTTACTAGGAAAACACAATTGTTCTTAAATCCTTACAGGGTGCTATCTGCCCCTGTTGCTTAGCTGGTGGGAGTGCATCCATCCATCTCCAGCTATCTAAGAGTTAGCCACCTCCTCTAAACTAGTTTTCCATGGTCCCAGTATAACCTTGAGAAAGAGATCAGCACTTACTGACTCCACTTGCCTTGGCTACTCTCTTCAAAGTGTAATGAGTTCTTCCTTTGGAAGTGCCCACCAACAATGGAAGGTGCTTAGGCAGGTCTCTCAGACTAGAGCTTGACTTCCATGTGATCAGATTAACTGAGATTAAAACCAAGCTCGTAGACTAATTAACAGAGAAAAATGTTGAGCTGCCCTGGTAAGCAAATAATTGCTGAGGAGTTTCATGAGCTCTGGCTGCACCATTTTAGGTTGGTATTGAATGAGTTGAATTGCACCTCAACTAAATGCTATGGGAAAGGGAGTGTTTCTTTCCAATTCTTTACGGAGGTTGCGGCTCTCACCCAACAGCAGATGTAACTGGTCTTTTTGGACCTCTTCGACAGAACAAAGTCTAAAGGCTAAAAAAAGCCTAAGGCCCCACTGTTGAGTGGTGAGCCCTGCTGGCAACAGAGAGACCACTAAAATCCTCAAAAACATTATAAGAAAAAATATGAGGAAATTTGCAGAAAGGGGCAAGAGCAAACATTAAAATATCATCAACATTTTCAGCACCATCCTATTTTAATCTAGGACTGCACTCTGTTAATATGAAAATACCAATTATATTTATTTTGTGAAGGCTTTGCTGAGTAGACCCATAGTCTAATGCAGTTATCAAGTATCTTTTTAGGTTCTACACAGAGGTGAACAGATGGCTTTTTTGTGTGTCTGTGTAAGAAAACCCCTTTCTGCAAACAGGGGATGTCAGGGCAGTTACTCAGTGCACTAATTAAATGGAACAAATTCACACGTGTATTAAGTTAATTGTGCAGCAAAACAGAGCCTACTGTCAGGTTAGTATCCACTCAGTACAGGTAAATTAATTAACTTTCCAGTGTGATAACAGAGGAAAACTGGGATGGATATGCACATTTTCTAGCTAGGTAAGACATCAGAGTACACCTTGCAAGCAGGACCAGGAGTCTTTTTCTCCTTGCTGATACCAACAGGAGTTGGTTTGATCCAGCCCATGGTAAGCACTGTGGTAGCTCAGTCTGGCTTGGACAGGGCAATGAATCAGTAATGAGTACATCAAAGAGACAGCTGCAAAATCCCATTGAAGAGTAAGAGGTTTTGAGGTTAGAGAGAGCCATTAATGACCATCCCAACCCCCTGTAGGACACAGTGAAAGATTTTCAAGTGTTTGGGTCCAGATGTATTGCATTGTATCTGATTGTATTAGGAATACAATCAATACTATTGTATTGCTGCTTGCTAATAAAATTAAATATGTATAAATGTATTAAATCTCATTAACTGTATTAGAAATACGTATATCTATGTGTTTATAGAATAGGTATGTGCTGCTAAATATGAGCAAAGATATTGTGATTGCTCCCGTTTGGCTGTAAACATCTTTGATGAAGACTCCCTCTAAGCTTTGGGGAGAAACAGGGACTTTAAGGGCTTGTCTGACTGTTTTTAGGCATTTGTATTAGAATGAGATGACCAGAACCCGGAAAGACTCTTTTGCTCTGAGCTGATTGAAAGGAGGAGGTAATGGTTAGCACAGAGGTAAATGTCTGCGTTGCAGGCATCCGTATTTCGTAAATAAATCTGACTATATTTTAACTGGAAAGCTTTTAGGATTTAAAAAAAAAAATAAAAAGTGTTTCTTAGAGGAACCAACTGGTGGCAAAACAGAAGAGCTACAACCCAGCTGATAAAAACTGTCCTGGAAGAGTTTGTAAATTGGCCAGATCATTAAGGTGAAAGTCCCAGGCTCATTTGTCATGCACCAGAATTAACAATGGGAAAAACCTCAGCCTTGAATCCAGTGCGCTCCTGGGATTTTACTAAACAAGGGCATGTGACTGTCCAGTGAAGACTGACATACAGGCTGCATTTGAACTACACTTCCTAGGGATTAACTTTTTGTTAATCAGAATCAATATCAATTTAGGTTGCTTTCTTTCAGATGTGGGAGGGACGGTGAGAAGAGTGAAGGCAGCAGAGGCTGTGACACATGGCGTGTCTTTGTTGTTGTAAATAGGAGTAATTCTGCCAAAAGCAGTGCTCTGGTTTAACTTGAATATTCAGTCTGGCCTATTATTATACTGCACAAATTACATGGTTTAAAACTTTTCATCTGTTTGATGCCTCTCTTAATGGGCAGGAAATTTCAGTGAGAGGTAAGCATAAATCACAAGCAGAACTGTTTTACATCTGACTCAAGATAGCCATGTATCATCAGCATTCCCAAATCAGCTTATTTTTCTTCAATGTTCAAAGATATTTTAAAAAAAAGGTTGAACAGAAAAAAAAAATCCAAAAATTGTATTGTTGGTGAGATGCTGAAATGCAACATTTGCAAGATGCTGCTCAGAAAATTTCCTATGCAGAAGGAATGGTGAGACGAGAGAGGTTTTTCCAGTCCTACAAACTCAGACAAAGCAGAATTACCCCTTCCCATAGCAGAGGTTTCAGTCTCATCTGCAGTGCTGAAGTTTTGTTGTCCCCACCATGGGGGCTCCAGGAGCTCATGGGGCTTGTTACATAGCAGGAAGTCAGGGAGCATCTTGTGTCCTGCTAAGGGTCAAGCGGGCAGACCACAGGGGAGCTAACGTGGTGACATCAGGAAAGTCATACTCAAACTTGACATTGCTACCTACTGCCTGCAGGGCATCAGCTTACACAAGTCTTCCCATCAGTGAGGGCCTCAAGAGATGTCCCATGGGCCTCAGAGCTGGGGAAGGAGGAGACCTGGGCATGGCTTGCCCTGGACTCCACTGCTCAGTGTGGAGCTGGCTCTCAGGGGTATGGGCCTCCTTAGCCCTGTTGTCCTGTGTCCTTCCTTAACCTGGCAGGTCCTGTGGCCAAAAGCCAGACTCAGGGCAGCATGTGGGCAGCGCTGCAGCCTGCCTGCAGGGACATCTAGCAGATCCCCCCAGCTGGAGTCAGGTCCCTGCTCTGCAGATCAAGGATGTTTTTTCTCATCTACTCCTGCTGTACAGGAACGGTAATCATGCCAGGGAACTAATAAAATTTCACATCCTATATATTTTTTCTCCTTTCTGTTTTCACAAAAATATGAGTGCATCTCACCATCTTCTCTGTTTATAGAGCAGAGCATGGAAACAAAATCAGGGACATATGTTGTGTTTGTTCCAGCAGCTGTGTGGCTCACATTGCAGAACAAGCCAGCAAGCGGTGGCACACAGAGCTACGTATGGCAAAGGTATGCAGCCCCACATGGCAAAGACGGTACGATGTAACAATGCCAAGCCCTATAGCTCCCACTGGAAGCTTTGTGTTTGTCTCTCTGGGCAGCCATGTGTGATTGACCTCGTGCACTTCTCCTCTGTGTCTTTCTCTTATACTTACTGCTGACAATAAATTGCCATCTGACATAGAGAAATAACTGGGCCAAAGTACACTCAGGTAGGAAGGAGCAAAGGAAAATGTGTGTTATATTTAGGTACATTCTATAGCTGCTACAAAAGCACAAGCTTTGTTGTGCAGTATTTTCAGGAGTTCAAACCCCAGTAATAGTAGGGACGTGAGTGGTATTTCCCATGTGTATGTATTCTTTAAGGGGGATGATGTGAGGTCATCACTGCCATCCAGATTGGCATTTTTGGAAAAGGACACCCTCTGTCATGCAAAATCCCTTGTGCCTTATGTACCACCCCCCTTCTGCTGATGGCAGCAGCTCAGCTATGTACCAAAGGTTAGCTACTGAGTCACTGGAACCAAAGCGTCCAAACAGTGACTTATTTGAAAGCTACCTGCTAGGAATGGTGATTCACTGACCCAAATTTGAGGTCTTTTTCATATGAATTTGAGAGTAATTTGATTATCCTTCTATTTCCTCAAAAGATTTTCTCATTTCACACTCCCTTATTTTCCAGGAACAGAAGCAGCAGAGCAGTCCCACAGTGCTGGATGCTCATCTTGGCGATGTCAGGAATCTTGTTTATAAACATCCACTAAATGTCTTCTGCCTCTGCAAAAGTCTCTAGCCCACTCATCCTGAAAGCTAGAAAACTTTTTTTACTCATAAATATATAAAACATCCCCTCGTACAAACTTAGGCCTTTTGGCTTATTTGAGGAAGCCGCCCAGACACCTCCTTGGAGTGAATCTCCTTTTCTCTGCCCTTGCTCCACAGACCTTCAGTCACCAAGCCGGTCATCCTGTCTGCTGTCAAAGGTTGAAACTCCATCCCCTACTTGTCATTTTGGCAGCAGTCTCATTATGCCGAGACCCTCCTGACATGGCTTTCAGCCAGGAGGAGTTCAGCCTTATCTGAGGTGAGAGCTGCCTGGAGGAACTGAGGACAGAAAGCAATGAGCAAAGCCGGATCCCTGCCACATTAGGCTTAAGCTGTCTTCGATGTTGCCATTAGTCTTGCTCAAGTACCATGCTCTTTTCATATTTTCTGAAGTCTTGCACTGAATTAATAATACCTGCCTTTATAATGACTTCCAGTGTGAGATCTCGGAGTGTTTACACACAGTGGGTAAGCACGGGTTGGTAACTCGCAGATGACTCAGTCATTTAGTGGAAGAAGCAGAAACAGAACTGGGGCTTCCTAACTAGCACAACTTGATATAGCTTAGCAGAGAACAAAATCCTGCCTTTTGATTTGCCCAGGCCCATATTGAAAGTTAATTAGTGGGCGGTGATCGTTTACAGGGTGTGACAACTATTTCTCTAAGGTCTTGGGGTTCAGACCCATTTTTTCATTTCATATCTGTCCGGTACCCAACACACTGTGCTGTTTTCTGTTACCAAAGAGCTGTTAGTGATAACATCATCATGATTCAGAACAGCCTCTGCATTTTCTGACCTGGTATTTCTTCTGCAGATTAAATATCTAACCATACTAAAAATGAATAAAGACGTAGTCTGCATGGAGCAAAGGTACAATCTGGGCTATCAGTCTGGGATGGAAGAAGAGAATTATGATCTACTCTTTCAGTCATCTGAATTGCAATCCCACTGAGCACAGCTGGGAACCGCAGTAAATTCAGGCATCCAGAGTAGAGCCGTAGACTTCTGCGTGCATATTGTCAAACACTGCCTGACAGGAGAGAAGGTTTTCCTGATTCTATTGGGAGAAATAGTATCCTGACTGCCTCTTTTCTTTTTTAACTCAGACAGAGAAATGTATATAGCCCAGGCCATGCACGCCATGTGTCTGGGAACTACAGAGCAAATGAATGAGCTGTAACAAGAGGGGGAGAAAGAAGCGATTTCTTGCAGCAGCAGACTGCAAGATGTAGGCTATAGATTTTGTGTCCACCAGATTTGGGGAGTGCCTGCAGACATGCTGAGCAGGATTCATCTGACTGACGTCTCTGGTATGGTCACAAGGAGCTAGCTACCTTCCCTTATAGTCAGCCAAGAGAAACAGTGATTCCTACACAAATAGGCAACTGCATTGACTAGAAAGTGAGTTATGGATGAGCAACACAACTGTAGCTACCTCTATAGTTAGATCATATATTTAATTTGTGAGCTTACTGCTGCTCATACTCCAGTGTCCAAAAAACCCCCAACTTTTGACCAGCTGACTCACTCAGTATTGCATGTCTAATAGAATAGAAACTGAGAGCGAAGGAAAACTGAGCTGATGCTCAGGGGTAGATTTATTTACAGTGGAGAGATGGAAGTGCTTAAAGAGGTTAAGTTAAGTAATGGAAAAGCTTGAATGAAAATATGAGGGCAGTTGCACATTCATCACACATAAAATAAGATGTTGTCACTGGGGCATGTAGAAGGATGTAAAGTAAAGCCCCGGAGAAATATGAAGCTGAGCAGAACTTGATACAAATAAAATCAAATACCAACTTCCTTCTTTTAAATCCATTACAGAGTCTGCTGAAATCCCTTCAAGGAGAAGGGCTGCTGGGGCCTGGTAGGTCTTGCTGGCTCTTGAAGGTCAGAGCAGGCAAGCTCCGGAGCTGAAACTGATGACTGGGAAACCCCGGACTTCGGTGCTTTATGTGAGGCTGCAGTGAAAGTTGGGGTGGGCAGAGGTCCCTCCTCTCTGAGACCATCACTCATCAGGAGAAGGTAGCATATAACCTGCCTCTTCTTCTTCTGTGTTTGAGGAATATTTCAGAATGAGGGGGGTGATATTGACTTGTCCTGACTTATGCCGGTTTTCCCAGGATTCCTGCAGTAGTTAGGGAAGGGCTTCCTTGCTCCTGGCCATTTAATTTCAGATGGTGTTTGAGAAGTTTGCTGGCAGTCTGGGCAGGTTGTGAAGTGGGATGTCTGGAAGAGGCTGGTTTGGGTGGCAGCCTGTGGTAGTGTCCCTGCAGGATGGGGTGAGCTGGTTTCTCTGTCCATACTGAAAGATTGCCACAGTTTTCTGTGAGGAAAGAGAGGGCTGACTCTGACCAGAAAGCCTTCCAAGCTGTGTGAGACAGAAGCAGCTGTATGGGAGAAGGTATTGGTCTTGAGGAAGTCCTCAAAGTGTTTCTGACTTGTGAAGAAGGTCTTGGTTCACATGACTATCCAAGCTGCCAAAATGTTCATTCATTCTTGAGTCTGAATTTCGAGTGAACTGACCAGTTCACAGTGTCATAGGTTCAAAATATTGGCTGGGAGGGACCTCCAAAGGTCATCAGTTGGCTCTGCCATGTCCCTCACGTTACTGTGGACACTCTGAACTGATAGGATGTATAATTGTATCTATAATGGGAACCAAAGCCCAATAATGACCCCAAATTATTTTGATGTTTCACTGTTGTTGATATAAATGGAATTTTGGTGTCTAAATGTCTTTCAAAAGGATTTGTCGAGGATCAGGTGTGAAGTCTGTGGAAGAGCAGGGAATTGAACAAAGTACCCCGAGTCTCAGGCTGTGTCCAACCAAAGAGCTCTGCAATGGGGGAACATTAACAGTACCAGGGCATGGACGAGCACTGAGCAAGGTTGTTTTTTTTCTCCAGTGAGCTACATGCTTAGTTTCCCTGCCTTCTTGGTTTGCCCAAAAGTAAATGAGATCACCCAACAAGGAAAGTAGTAGGATCCACTACAGTTGGGCATTGTATTAGTTTGGCTTAAGGACATGAGGCACGTGGCCCGACAGCAGGGGAAATAAGCTCGTGGCGTGAAGTCAGGGTGGCTTTCCAAGGACAGTGCTGGCTAGCTGGTTTGTCGATATGGATCCTGCTCACGCTCGTCTTGGCCACGCAAGCTGCCTTGCAGCTCAAAAAGTGATGTCCTGATGTCCGTATTCCTGTTACTGTTTTGATTGTATTCTTTGTGTTTTCTCCATGCATTGAATTAGATTGAATGTGGCTGTTCAGGCTAGCAACAGAGATTTCTTGGACTATATGAAGTCTGGGACAGTGAGCAAACTATCTTTGTAAATAGGCTAAATATGTGCTTCCCATGCAAAACTCAAGCCCTTAGGACAAAAAATGAAAAAAAAATGCAGTTTTGCCTCTATCTTTCTCCTCCATTCTCATCAAAGTAGCTAGGAACACTTGTTACCACTTGTTTATGAATTGCACTTGTAAAAAGTGATTTAGCAAACAATTAGCTCCACATTCTTGCAACGAATGTGGTTAAAAATTAATCCAGGTGGTTTACACTTAGAAAACTGGCAATTCTTCTTAAACAAGACTTTAAACACTGGAATCCTCTAATATTATTGGCCACCAGAAACCACAGAATTATTCTGGAAATGATCGCTTAAACCAGAATTGCTTGTTTTGCATGAACATTTGCTCAGCTGTTGAGGTCCTTATCAGCCCATGGCAGCTTGAGTCAAACATAATCTGCAGCAGATTGGAACTTCGGAGCATCCTGCATTTATGTGCCTGACGGGAGGGATTTTGGAGCTGTGAATCAAAGTGCATTTGGACTTCTTGAACTCAGTGAACTGACACTGAGTAAAAGAGATCATGAAGATAACAGATGCCAACACCATTGCTTCTCAGAGGCTGGAGCAGCAACCGAGCACCATGAGGACCTGGAGAAAGCGCTTTCTGATGCTTTTAGGAGTGACTGAGGGGGGATTTTCCTAATAAGAAACTTAAATCCATGCAGTGGTCAGCCAGACCTGCTAACACTGTTTTTACTCTTTTTGTAGCTGCTGCCACGATGGCACAACCCCCACTGCAGCACCAGAGCAATGCCTGCCTCTGTCTTACAGGAGAGGAGACCTGAACTCTCTTCCCTCCATCAGTCAAATAAACTTTCTGGCATTTTGTGAAGGAATGCGTTATTTTAAACAACAATGGCAGTCCTTACTTTTCTCAGTGAGACACCAGCTGTAATATTTAACACATTAAACATACAAGTGCAACTGTCTTTGTGTTGTACAGCTTAGTAATGAGAACCTTCCTGGCCAAAATCTCTGCAAAAACACTCTCTTTCTGCTAGCCTGCCCTGACCTTCCTCTTCCTCCTCTCTGAATGTCATGCTTAGAAGCTGGGAGAGCTGTTAGAGGGAGGGGAAAAAAACCAGTGCTTTTCTAGTGTTTGGATTGCTATGGTGATTTATGCATAGGGTTATCTACTGGAGCTTCAGGGAGCAGCAATTACAGATCTCAGGTCATCAGATTAGTTCTCAAGAGGCCAAAAGCTCCCATTAGAAGTGGTGACAGCTTCAGCTACCAAGCGCTGCCTTTCATGGAGCATCTGCAGTCTCTTCAGAAGGCTAAAGGTTTTACTGCAAATGGGACATTTTTTTTTGATCTGTTGCAGAGAAAAGGGACAGAAAACAGCAGGACTTGCCCCAGGGAGCGCCCATTGCTGGCAGGGGCAGAAGGCACTGCACTGCTGCAGAGCCAGTGGAGCTGGCCCCAGCACCCCGCTGGCCCTCCCCACACAAACACCAGTGTCTGCACTGGCAGAGGAGGTGGTTGCACAAGTGCAGCACGCTCCAGTCTCTCGCCTGCATGCTCTGTGCTGGGCTGTGTCCAGCTGGCTGATCTTCAAGGAGCTCGAAGGCTTGCGCTGCATCCCACAGGGGATAATACAACGCATTATAACCAAGCGTGCTCAGAGCTCGTGGGCTTCTGCAGCATTGCTGCAGCAAGGATTGATCCCATGTACAGGGAGGACAAGACGTGTCTGCCATGCCTTTTGCTATTTGGAAAGTAAGATAATGCAGCCATGTATTTGTGGCCCTATGTATAACTGATTTAAAGGCTAGCAGGAATATGATAGAGGTTATTATTTATACTTGTGAAATGAACTGAGTTAAACCAGACAGGAATGATGCTGTGAGCAACCATGGGCGGTATTTTCCCTGCATATACATTGAAGTTTTATAACAACTGCTATTGAGTTTCATACCCTTACAAGACTCGTTCAGACAGTGGTAAACATGTGCCACTATGGCCCAAAGCTGGTCCCATCACTGATGGTGCAGATATCAGTGCAAAACAACACCATGTTTTTAAAGCAAGGAAATGGAGCATTTCATTTGAAATAAACAGTTAAAGTTTAAAAAAAAAGAAGAGTTCATAATCATTGGCTGTTTAGTAGGCAATTGAAGAAAAAGGTTGTTCATTAGATAATCTCATTAAAACAAAGCCAAGGAAATCAAGCGATTTACTGGCACCAATATAGGCAATTGGCTTGCTCATTTCCATTGATTTGTCTCATCTCGTATATCTGGAATGATGCTCAACGTCCCTTTGCATGAAGTCTATAAATTATGTTATGCACAGTGCAAGCTCTATCAGACAGACTCTAACACACAAAATAGTCTCTTACTTCATTAAACTAACTAACCTTGCCCCAGGCAAACAGAGTAACTTATGATCTCCTCCTTTATCCAGTCAGGATATGTTTTGTAATACATATGACAATTCCATGGGCCAAGGAACATGAAAAGTTGCGTCTAACTCTCATCAGTCTTGGAATAAAGAAAGTAAGTTATTTTCTTTATTAAACAGTATAACTTGGGTATTTACTGAGCAATTACGATGCCCTGTAGAAGTTTTCAAAAAGAAGAAAAACTGGTTTCACATAAGGAGACTTGGGAATGTCATTTCAGTCTGGGTTTCATTCTTTTGTATGTAAGAATTTAGTATTACCTTTATTACCCCTCTGTTCAAGCTGTTTTATAGCAATTCATATTTCTTTAGAATCTCTATTGATCCATGAAGAAAATACTGAGCAAGACTTGCTTTAGGTTCAATAAATACTTTCGTCCTCATTTTTGCTAGCTCTCATCATTTCATCATAAAACTCCTAATATCTGGTGTTTTACTTAAAACCAGAGCTTCTGAAATCACATGGCGATGTGAACACTTCTGCTTTAAAAAAAAGCTTCTCCCACATGGTTGCAGAATAAAGCATTGAAAACGGGTTTTGGAACTTGATTTACATTTGAAATTTTAAGATGGGGATCCTTTCCCCAGCTAGGTAAACAAATACTTGTATTAACAGAAATAAAGCAAAAAAAATGTTTTCCTCAGAGGCATTTTGAAAAGAAACTACTGCTGTTGTCTTTGTAATCCACGACAATTTTTACTTTGACCTTAATATGACTTGCCATTCTGTTCATAATATTTCAGCTGTTAATACTGACCATCGGGAGGTCTACAACAGAAACTTATTAGCATGCTCAAGACTATTTTCAGCTCAGCATGAAGTAGGATGTCTCAGTACTCATTACAGTAACACCCTGCTGGTTTTGAGTCTTAATTAGTAGTTCATAAAGCACTTTTAAATCTTGAGGTGAAAGATGATGTACACTTCCTAAATATTATTACTGATTTGCTTACTTTTCCATTCCTGGATGATCATTTTTTACATCATCATTTCCTATTTTAAAAAGAAAAAACATGAAAAGGCTGTTTAATGAGCAAGCCGAGCTCACACTTTACAGGTACTGGTTGGTTCACTTCTCATAGTGTTTTATGATAACACCAGGTGCACACATCTCTGTAACAGCTATACTGAAATACTGACCATTCACCTACTGATTTGAAGGTTTATAAAATTAACTATAGAAGCAAAAAAGTAAAAAAATCAATAAGATGACTGCATACTTCTCATATCAAATGATCAATGAATGAGCCAAAGGAAATCAATCTACCAAGGAAATGTTTGACAGGGTCAAAACAAGAACTGCAGCTGCAGTGCTAAATAAAGTCTAAGTCAGTTTTGATTCATTTCCCTATACCCTAAATACACTCAGATTGTAAATAGAACAAGGGAGGGAAGAAAGGTCTAAGGTACTTTCTGTATCTCTTGCCCATACCCTGGCACAAACAAAAGGTCACATTACCAGATGTCCTTACATGTGTTGCTGCTTGTGTCCTACCACTGCTAAGAGCCTGAATGCATGCTAATAATAACTGCACAATCTAACCTTCCTTTAGTGAGGCATGGAGTAAAAGGGCTAAGTACCATATGACAAGGCCCAGCACTCTCAGAAAAAAAATGGGCTTAGCCGGTCAAATTCAGGAGTCGGCGCTCCACTTGATATCAACAGCAGCGGACACAGTCAAACCAAAGAGCTCATCTGGAGTAAACTGGTGAAATGCTCCCAATAGGTAGCTTTCAGCATCCTTTTTCCTACACAGTGCTTCACACTTGATTCCCCTTTGCATGGGTGGCCCATCCTCCTGGGATGTGGCTGCAGTGGGAATGCCAGGGTGAGGGGTCTCCTGGGACGCTGGAGAAAATGTGTGTCAGAAATCTCCTCACGTCTCCAGGGTGGGGAAACCGTGCTGCCTCTGCAGTGTGCTCAGCATACCCCGCTAGGCTCCAGGTAAAGAAATGATTGGGGTTTCTGCTCCAGAAGTTAGCCACAGCAGTTTGCTGTTGGAGGGCATTTAGCTTGGTGTTGGACAACTCTCCAACAAGTGCAGCCATCAACAGACACGCAGGGCCATGTGCTGTATCTGGCTGCACTGCATCAGGATTTTGGGCAATACACAGGAGATAACAGATCAGGTCCATGAAGTGGGTTTCTCTTTCCATTGCAGAGTGATAGATGAAATATCTCCTGGCCCTGCCTCTCCTCCATCTCGGGTGCTCGGTGCACATCCTCATGGCAGTGCAGCCACTAACAGGTGAGAATGGGCACAGTGTGTTAGGCTAAAACCAAATAAAAGTTGTTATTCTGTCTCTGATAATGGCCAACAGCAGATGCTTTAGGAAGACAAACAGGCAACCAGAATGTAACGCTGTCCTGGAGAACTCCAGCAAATTGCTGCTCAGGGACTTTAGGAGCTGAGAGTAAGGTTTGGAGCCTTAATAGCCTTGATTCATTTTTCATCCCACCATTTATCTGTATGTTGCAGGAAGAAATTTCCCTCCTGTTTCTTTTGAACCTGCTATGCGGTGGTCCTCATTTGTGCTGCAAAGACACTCACCTTTCGTTCCTTATATACTTCCTCTGACCTATTTACTTCCTCTGTTTGACTTCTGTTGGACAACGCAGCAGATGTACAGATAACCAGGGATGCACCACTGACAGCAATGATGGCTATTCCCTAGTGATCACAGGAACACAAAATCTTTTCAAAAGCTTCAGGCAAGGATATTTTCCTCCAAACTGACATACTCATACTGGCAGTGTTGCTGTGTTGATTGTGTTTCCTAAGGTCCTACCACTTCCTTGGGAAATGAAGAAATATATCAAACATAACAACTGTCCTACAGCAAAGAAAGAATATGTTATTAAAGGAGCAGATGTTGGATGATCAAGGTGTGAGCCTTTGGCAACTTAAATCACCGATAGAAAGGTTGTACAAACAGGCTGGAAGCTACTCAGCAAACATTTCTGTTATCAATGAACGCTGTGTTTTGCGCGTTGCTTGAGAGGCTGAGACACGTGCAGTTGGTGGGGATGAGGGACGAGCCATCCGCTGATTCCCAGCAGCCAGCTGTGGGGCAGGCACAAGAACCAGCCAAGGCTCTGGGAGAGCGAGGAGAGCCTGAACCATGCAGTCTGCTTGTGGCAGATATCGCAGTGTGATACTCTGTGCCTGTAGAGTCAGGAGCTGTTTTTTGTTTCCTTGGAGAGCCCTCCATATCAGAAGGAAGGAGTTATACTGTGCACCTGCACCAGAAGAGAGGAGAACTTGGCTTTCCACATAACAGGGATCCACGCAATGTCAGTACACAAACTGCTCAGAAAACAAAGTGCCTCCTGGGACCCTGTGGATGTATTCAGTAGTCCTACTCTCCACTGGAGAATGGTCTTCCCAAGAGCTTTCAGATGTGTCACACCAAGAAGGGAAGGTGTACGGAGGAGGACAAGGTTGTACGCAGTACACCACCTCCTGAGATGGCCCTTCGGCTCTTTGTTCTCTGTCTCTTTGGAACGCTCCATTTTGCGGTGCAGGGATCTGGAGCTTTGCATGCCTCTTAGTCCTTTTCTCTCTCTTTCAGACCTACTTTCAGACTCTGAAGCTTCATGTTTTTCTGTTAATGTCTCCTGTTATATATTTTCTCATTTTATTATGGAAGGTCTCAGCAGGTATAGCAAGAACAGCTCTTCAAGATACTATGAGCTCCAGGGTAAAGCAAACAGCCTGTGTGTTGTTGCTAAATTCAAGAGGTTGACATCAGAATATGAATATAACTCCCCAAAACACAGACAAACAAATTCATGTGAGTATACTATATATGGTATATTACTGTATTCATGGCTGTTGAACAGCAGCAGAGCTCAGTGAGAGCGTGGGCACACTTCCAGATCTCCTAACAGGGTGGATGTGGATGGGCTGTGTGACTGGAGGGAAAACACAGTGCAAGCTATGAATTTCCTGATGTGTAATGAAGAACATGATGGATATATGCTTTGGGGACATACTAGATGGCAGACAATGTCTGAGAAGTCCTCTGGCTGCCCACCACCATGCTGTAATTACTGTCCCTCAACGACCCATCCTCTCCGAGATCTCTAGAGATTGGCGTAGGAAAGGTCCCTGAAGTGGTGAGAGGAACAAGGCAGCTCTGCCTACGAACATCCAGGCTGTGAGCAAACACCAGCTGGGTGAAAAGTTCAGCAGAGTTTTTTCCAAAGGAGCTGCAAATTGTGCAAGCAGAGATAAACCACAGCCCTTACAAATGACCAAAAGCTGTGATCCTGGCCAAGTCACACCCCTTCAGCAAATCAGGCATGCACTGGTTTGGCTGTTTTCAGAACCTAACTGCAACATCCAAATAGTGTATTGTGAAAACTGGTGTTCAAGAACTTCACAACCCTTTTTTCTACAAACTCTTGTGGTCTGGATGCACAATTATTGCTTGTTTAATTTTCTAATTCCAGCGTATTTCTTTGTTAGGAGGAAGATACTGTCACCATAGCTACCCTGAATGCTTCAGTACCATTCTGCACATAGCTTACCATCAGGGAAAGCTGATTTATTCATCTGAAATATGTTGGATTACATTCCCACAAAAGCCCGAGTTTTTTATGCAGCAAAGCTGATTACAGAGTGTTGGTGTGGGAAGACATTTTGGCTGCGCTCTCCTGGTTTTACTTTGTTGGTCCTGCATTGTGCTGCCAGGTCATGCTCTTAAAATTAGTGAGTTATTTCAACAGCAGAATTTCTTTTGTCCCTGCCAATGCACTGTCATCTGCCATCTCAGTGGGGAAAGAAGGTGACTTTTTGGAGGGTCTGAGAAACACACAAAAATTAATGGATTCAGTGAACCCTGACCCTGCCTGAGAAGGTCATTTGTCATTCTGTTAATCGGAGTATCAGTGAGGTCTTGGCTCTCTGATGGTTTGTATCACCTCCTTTCAGCCAATTCTGATGGCTCTGCCCCGTCTTCCTGGAAAGTGACAGTGTCATTGAAACACTGTTTTGTTCCTGAGCACACGCAAAGGTGAGCTAGCCACCATCTGCAAAGAGCAGGAGGCTCTGTGAGGAATGGGCACACTTCCAGGCACCACAGGTTCTGGGCAGGAGGGTTCAAGTATGAACAAAAATGCAAGGGTACAGGGACTGCAGGATTCTTGCTGGAGGAAGGCAAACAATGGGTACTTCAGCAAACAGGCACGCTTGGGGCTAGTAGGAGGCAAGCTTCACCCAGCAAATGGGTTTAACATCCCTTGGCGGCATTTCAGTGCGCTGTCAGCATGACTCAAGCTGTGTCTGCCAGCCCACGAGGACACTAGTGAGGCTGGTGCAACTCGGTAGGGCAGGTCAAACCCAGGTAGGGGTGTTACCCAGAGTCCTGCAAAGCACATGCCACCTGGTACCTCCGGTACCTCAATATCAAACGCCTTGTAATAGAGCACTGTAGATAGGAGGCATGATCCTGCATCCTTTATGCATAAGAGTAAAGCAAAGAGGAATATCCACCTGCTTAAGCTATATGCACAGACTGAACCATGGCAGAGATTCAAGAAAACATTCTATAAGACGTTGGGCCAGCAGCCAAGCTGGTGTGAGTCCATGTACATTAGCATCACTGAGATCAGTGTTCTTGACCTGTTGACCGTACTGATACCGCTGCGAGTATGATGAAGAGTCTAATGGGACAGAGTGGTAAAGACAGACAAATATCTGCATAAAGTCTTTCTAAATAAATGCCAGGTTTCTAAGAAACCACAAAAATGAAGATGGGTAAAATTACACCCGGCAGTTAGGTTCCCTCAGTCTGCAGATGGGATCCATTTTTCCTAGAAATGTAGGTGTTGGGAGATAAGTCACGCTATCCCAAAAGCAGCGCTTAAGTCGTCTAGGATGACGGTCCTTCCAGATGTGCTTGTCTGCCTCCCTTGGCTGTCTCTAAAATTTTAGAAGGCCAAAGGCAACCGAGATGATTTCTGTGCTAAGTGAAACTGTATGCAGTACCTTACTGGAGTTAGGCAGCAAATGAGCATGGAGTTTGTCAATATTTTACCAGTCTGTCATCTCAGGATGGTTAGCTGAGAGTCTCCAGTCAAGCAGGAGCCCCTCCATTACAGAGTTTTCCTTTCCAACAGCTGCATTTTCTGCAGAAGATGGCTTGTTCTGACAAATGGGGAGAGAAGAAGCAGAGAAGCAGTTTCAGTCCCCATGTTTTCATCTTTCAGACAGACTTGTGGACACCAATGACATAAGAAACACCAGGACCAGATCCAAGAGATGTGCTGCAGGTTGCCTGGGGCTGGGCTCTGCTCCGCAGCCCTGCTGGCATGGCCCATGAGAGACAACAGCTGGCAGCTCTTCCCAACACCAAAAGCACAGGGCACTGATGAACACCCAACGCCGGACCTATACAGAGCAAGAGGGAGACGTTTGTGCCATCAGGCAGCTGCTATTCTTCTGACTCTTCCGCCTTGCAGAAGAAGGGGGGAAATAACCTTTCTAAAAACAGAGTCCTTCTAAAACAACAGGGAGGACACATCACCATACTGCAAGCCTAGATGCGTGCCTGCCTATGCCAAAGTAGCTGATGTCATATTAGAGAATGACCTCAAGGTCATGATCCACTCAAACTGGGAGCACGTTGCTGGCATGCAGCTCCAACAAAATAGGGCAGGATTGACCATAGGCCTCAGTTTACAGTGACCTTCTGAGGGATTTCATATGCAGAGGAATAACACCAGGAGTGCTTACACACCTTTGGCTACCACGTGAAGTTAAGTTGAATGCAGAAAGTAGCCACCATGCACTAGAAATGCTGAGTGCTTTCTTTCAGAGCCTGAGACGTGGGTAAGGGCTTTTTTGGGGGAGTGGAGGTTGTGGCAGGGAGGTGAATTCTCTCACCTGCTTAGGCACATCTATAGATATTACAGGCAATCACAGATCAACCTCTCTTTTCATTCTATGGAAAGACACCTGTAAACTGAAGGAAATGAAAAGCAAGAGCCAAATGTATCAGGAAGTAATTTGTTATCACCAGCCAGTCCCATAATGATAAGAACTCCCTCCTTCCAAAGCCTTCGAAGTGGAAAGCTTTCAGTTCACCACCCACCAGCCTCATCAGTTCCCCGAGCTGTCCCCTCAATCCCATTGTAAGGAGAAAGACCAGCCCAGGTCAATGTGGGGTTGTCTGTAGCTGAGAACATTCAGAAGCTGGGTCCCCTGCTGTTGCTATAAGCTTGCCCTCAGACACCCCAAACCACACCAAACCCAAGTACCAGGCACTACGGCAAGCACAGGCAGCCAGCGACCAGCAACACTGCTTCATTCATGCACAAGGCTCCAATACGTTTTGGTTGCTTCAGTCACAGAGGAGTCAGGGAGGCTCAGTTTCCATTCTCCCAGCTCTTCTTGGAGGAAATTCCTTCTGGACCAGACTAGCTTCCTGGCCAGAGGGACATGGATCCCTGGAGGATCTGTCTGACTTGGTCCCTCCTGGTCTACAGGACAGATCTGTAACAGCACAAAGGTCTGGGTGGCATGAAGGTTATGAAGATTTGTCAGCATCACTTTGAAATCACCCAAAAAATCTGTAGTTGCTGCAATACCCTTCCACAAGTCTTTAATATAACCAAAATCTGTGTCTACCTGTAATCACAGCTCCACCTCATGCTCCTGCCAGTTCCTTTTCTTGTGAATTTTAAAGCTAATTACAGTGGCTAAATCTGCACTTAAATATGGGCAGAAGCAATGTCAAATCGACCCTATTTGTGCTCATAAGATGTTATCATCTGAAGGCTCCTGGCTAAGGGAATTATCCTATACGAGCATGTGAACAGCATTTGGGGGTCTCTGAACAACTCATAAACTGAATTGCCTGGATAAAAATTAATTCATTCACACCCCCCTTGGAGGCAATTACCTTCCACTGCCTATTAAGACAACACCTGATGAGATTATTTACCTCCTCATTACACTGCTTTGTGTAATTCAGCTGCTTTGTTTTGCGCATTAAGCACTATTAGAAAACATCTACTTTGTGGCATCGGCTGGCTAAATGATATCCACAGTAACAGTGTGGAAGGATGATAAAATACTGAACAACCCCAAATTACACACAGCTATCAAGGTATGTAAGGCCACATTTTGGCCAAGCACCATAGCCACTGCTGGACAGCTGAGAATATTCATAAGAGACTTAACTGTCCCCAAAAGGGATTAGCCTTGCAAGCTGGCAGGGAGATGAACTCCCCAAGCCACTGCTTTTGTGGTCAGTGAGAATCTTATCTAGTTGCTTTTCTGTCTTGGGAATAAAAAAGTTATTTTTAAGGTCTTTCTCTGTTTCTAGATCAAGACAAGAAGTCAAAATCTTGGAAGCTTGAAACTAAAAGTCAAAAAAGCTTGATGTCAGTGGAAAATATTTCGGTTTGATGTCATATTACATTTGCCAAAAATATTATCTTAAATAATTAAAAGCCATTTTGAGCCATAAATATAATCTTTTTGTGTTAAAAATATCACCAGGTCTTTTAAAATTGAAATACTTGTCAAGGCCAATGTTCTCCTGGGAGCAACTTCAGTTTTGACAAGCATGAATGCTTTTTATCTATTTATTTACTCCATAGATACAAATTCTAAATGTGTACATTTTCTGTAAAGCAATAATGACCTTCACCAAAGAATCACTCCTATGTCATTTATATATAGGAACACAGCACCTACAGAACCTGTCTGGGGAACATTTCAGAACAAAATCTGGTTTTCCCTATTTGCAGTGTGTGCTTGGAGACATTTAATGTGCACAAACAGCACAGGCATTTCTCTTCATAATGTGGTTGTACGTTCTGATCAATCACAATTTGTTCAAAGCTTATAAAAAAATGAATTATATGCATTTCCTGAAAAAAACAGCAGCCAATATTTAGATTTCTATCCAATTCGCATTCATTTTACATTGACTAATCAGTCTCTACTCAAGGATTTGGGGGCAGTAGGCTACTTAGCTTATAAGTGTATGTATACCACATAGCAGCATGCTGATCCCTGGTTTTGGTCAGGAGCTTTAGGCAAAGTCACTGCCTTAAAAAAATGCCAGTTTCATTATTTTTTCTTAAGAATAAGACAACTGATATTTGTGTAGTCAGAGGTGCTAAGTTTCATTCTGGCTCATGAGGAGTATTGTGAAGGAATACATATTTCTTCCAGATCTTGGTTGAGTTCAACATATATTTTGGGACCGCAAGGTAAGTACGTAATACTGCAGATGATGTATTGTGATTTCGTGGCTAGAGCAGAAAAGTTGTTTGGCATCTTAAGTTGCGTAATTGTATTAAGGCAGAGCTTCATTTGCATTTAAACCATATTTTTTATGCTTTGGGTATTTATTGCAAACCTACAGTAACTGAAATATAAGCATTATTCTGCTTCCACCAAACTCCCTGCCAAATTCCTGTGGCCAGTCCTGGGAATGGAGTTCAGAGTTTGGTGCCGAGTGCCATGGAGTTTTATATTTCTTTCAGGAAAAAGTTTCTGGGCAGATATTTGCCAAAAAATAACAAAACTGTTCAGAAGGTGGGCAAAATGGATGAACTCCCCTTGTAGCTGAGTAGTAGCCTCAGGTGTTAAGCACAGGAAATCAAGGCTGTGTTTGGGCTCTGAAACTTATGTATAATATGAGGTAAATTAGCACAGCTCAGTTTTCCCATTGTCTCAGGCTACCAAATAGTCACTCACCTTCTCAGATGTGCTGTGAAGATTAATTACTCAAGGTTTTTTTTTTTTAGTCCTAAGAAGCCCTAACTATACTTAATGATTATTCCCATAGTACCGTCAATCACCATAAATCTCTTCTAAATCATGGTTTAACAAAGGCAGCCCAAGGCAGGATTGCAGGTATTTCTGAATTCAGAATCTAGTCATTAGAGCAACTCATCATACATCCTTCACCAAATCAGTTAGACCCTGATTGCAAGGGGTATTTAGGCACTGCGGGATGTAAATGACTGAAGCCAATATTGAAAATGGGATCGTGAAGTTACTCTGCTCATCCGCAAGCCTAAATGAAGAGACATCAAGGCATCTCAATTCTGTACTTTGCCAAGCAGGACAAATGCAATCTATCCACTGAGGAAAAAAAAAGAGAAATAATGCATGCAAAGTACTTTGAGAGTTTAAAGCAGATATAAACTGTATCATACGTTATTGTCATCACAGTGTTAACGTGTAATACTTAAACAGAATAGGCATTTCTTTGGCTGAGGGCACTTCCCTGGGCTACCTGAGGCCACGCCTGAGAGAGAATGCAAGGGTTTCACATGAGCTTTTTCTATTGGTGAACTTATGAAGGATATTTTTTCTGCATCAGATAGGATAATTATAGCAGCTGAAAACTTCTATAATGGCCGTGTGTCCTCACCTTGTGGTTTTGACACTTTCAGATGCCAAATCTGAATGGTGACAGTGAATCTGCAACAGCCTGAGGAGCCCCAACCTCAAATGCAAAGGCATCAGTGGATAGACCACTAACTAGGCTGTAAAGAGCAAAGGTGACATGAATAAGTTTTAAGGAAAGTTTGCGTTTCTGGTCTTACTGTAAGCAAGGCTTTAGTATTTCTCAAGTTGCTATAAATATCCTATCCCAATGGCATTAAACTTCAACAACGAAAAATATGAATAAGGTCACAGAATGATGCTTTTGTGAGTATTTGTTGGTAAACTAGCAAGAAGCATGAAACTGTCGGAAAAGAGATCTAAAGTGCCTTTAGTAATCACACAGCATCCTTCAGGAGTTTACCCAGATCCAAGTAACTACAGCTCAATATGTGCTGGATTCATCACAAATTAAGCTAGTGATATCCCATCAAACATGCAATTTCTGTCTAAATTAGAAATAACTACTAACAATTTCTGTTAATGGGTTTGGTATATAATTATTAGATACTGTCCCCATACACATGATAGGTTTTTTACCTACTCAGGCAAGGTTATACTTTGATTTGGAATTTGCTGTATGCAAACTGTAACCCTTCCACCCATAAAAGCCCTTGAGGTTTCTTGCTAGCCAAGGGTTTTTTGTATCCAAATTTGATATATCGTTCTGGCTTGGTCTAATCATGCTACCCTTTTGCTTTCCCTTTTATGTAGTGGAAAGATCAAGGAATGAGTTTAAAAAAAATGAAAGGTCCCTTCCATCTCCCGATTCAACAGTAGAAGTAAGCAGCTTAAAAAACCCTGGAGACTGATGCCTGCTATTTTATTTTCTGCTTTCTGTTCAGCTGGGAATATTTTTCTTCTTTTGCTACTTGACAAAACAAATATGCTGCCCCCAGTATTCAGCACTTGCCTATTTTATGTGTGTATAGGCGTATACCTTGGAGCGCACACTTTACTGCCCATTTTTTGATAAGATGTGACTCATCCTTGCAGATAATGAAAGCCATACTCACTAAAATGATTTGTGCTGCCTTTGCACTTGATGTCATTCCTGCGTATTTTGCTTCTGTAACATTGCTGGGACAAGACTCGTGCACAAGACCATTGCAAACAGCACGTCTAGCCCATGGCAGCCGGGCATGCAGCACTGACCGTAGGGCTAACTGAGTAAATGAACTGTTTAAACCTGCAGTAAACCATTCAAGACTATAAGGAATCTTTAATATCTGTGCGGGATGGCATCTCCAGGAATTTATCATTCATGAGAAGAGGCGCCCATTCAACAGTTCCCTCTTCCCATCTAACTCTGTGGCACATCTTCATGGTGCTGGGTGACAGAGATATAGACAGATACAACTTTCTTCTTTTCATAGAGAGGGGATAGAAACTCTTGATTCAGCTCTGAAATGTCTTTGCTTTTCATATGGAAATGAACAAACCCAACCACAGCATTGCCGTTTGTAAAGGCTGGTTGAACCCATTACATGTAAAGAAAAATCCTGGTAGCCAGTGATACAGGGAACAGATGAAGAGACACAATGGTTAGATACCAGCGCAAGAGACAGCCCCAGTGCACTGCCCTACAACTTAGATTCTGACTTTATAATTATAGTAAAGTCGTATTCATTTCTTAAAATGCTCCTCCCAACACATGCTTGTGTGCTGGCTTGGGAATCCACCACCTGTATGGTGAAGTCCTGATGCATTTGGCTCTCCCCGTACCTTGGGAGAGGTGTGTGCCACGGCAGACATGAGGAACCTGGGGGAGCATCCCGGGAGTAGCTCCCCACTGCCATTGGCCAGCAGCCAAGTCTCACCTCCCAGCTTGAAGGAGAGTGGGAATCTGTCCTGAGAGTGATGGAACACAGAGAGGCTTCAGGCGGCCTCCCGTTGTGTGATTTGTGGTTTTAACATTATTTCTAGAGCAGATGCAGTTTAATCACCTTTCAGTCAATATTCAGAGATTTGCTTTCTGCTTAAGCCAGGCATATACCTCAGAAGAGATATATAGAGCTATTATTTTAAAGCCAGTTGGTCACTTTTCCTTGAACAGCCAAAAAAGTCAGGAACAAAATGTTCTTGGATGTTTTTGTAGATACATTTTTGAGGAGTATAACTCAAATGCTGTGGAAACTCAAGGTAGCTGGCAGGAAGACAGAGCAACTCTGTGCTGCCTTCGAAATCCCTGCACATTTAAGTCTTTTATTAACTTCTCGGGTTTTCCCATAGATATTGATTCTGTCAATTCTGATTTCAACCAGGCTGCACATGGGAGAAAATTAAGGTCTGAGCAGACGGTTGACATGAAAAGAAGAGCAAATTATTGCACAACTGTAGGAAATCCAGCACATTCTGCAATGCAGTGCTCTAAGTCAACATGCATTACAGATGCCAAAGCAACCAGACTCAAAGGACACTTGAATATGTAGGAACAGACATAAAGTATACAGCCTGAAGACTGGAATCCTTAATCCTATGAATAGAAATGCTTCATCAAGATTCTATAGATTGGACTTCTTGTTCCCCTCATGAGAAAGAAATATTGACAGCATATGTTGAGGGAATATGTAGAAATCCAAATTATACTTGTCCCTGCAGTGAAGCTTCCTGCAGAGGAATGGACCAGATATCCTGGAGGAACAGGGCTCAGGTATTTTCAACACCTGTTTTTCAGGGACAGCTGAAAAGGAGGTAGAAAAAAGCAACTGTCTCAGTAACAGCAGTACCTGCAATCAGAACAGACAGAGTGAAAACATTTGTGCATTTGTGGAATGGATTTCTAGTTCATGGTTTTGGGTCACAAGCTATATTGATATACCTGAAAGGGGATTGAAAGAAGCCGTCTTTCTGGGCAAATCACTGCGTGACTGTCCTAGGGGGACAGTTCTTTAACCTTATGGATCCTCCAGAGACAGCCTTTCTCCAAGATGGAGAACTGGGCTTCGAGCATTGTATGAGGTGGAGCTCACCTGGTAGACCTTTGTTTGCTGTATGTCTTACCTAAATAACGGGCCTGATGGAAAAAAACATTAAAAACTGTGGTGTGCTCATCATGAGAATGTGTTGTGGTTGGCATCTAACTTGGGTGGCTCCATCCCACCTATGTAGCAGCCCTCTGTGCTCTGGGTAGGAAGAGAGAGAGAGCATTGTTTATGGGATCTTGCTTTTGCATCTCTATACAACACACTGCCTGATTTCAGTGGTGAGTGAAGTGTTTCCTGAGCCAAAGTTATTCCAGCAGTTGCTGACTTTGCAAAATGCTTTGAAACCAAAAGGATGAAAAGTGCTGAATACGGAGCGATCCACAATTTTCTTGTTAAGATGAAAATTAAGTAGTTGTTGGATGATCTGGCAGTGCAAAATCCTAACGACAATTTTTCCGACCTGAAATTTTCCTTTCCTAGTTTATCTGGGTCACAGAAAAGGCTAATTCAATATTGCAACCGTGGGTACTCTGCTTGGGTGGATTAATGGACTACACTGAGCCTTTACCTCTTCCCCCCCTAATACTGTGTCAAAGACCATTAGACAGTAATTATTAATACTCTTGGCCTACATTCCTGCTTACTTGTACATATATATATTCTGTAAAACTATGTTCTTCAGTTTTAGCTTGATGAAAGATGCTTTCTGTTGCTTTTCATTTATAGGCAGGCAGCTGGATCACAGGCTGAGCCATCACACTTCAGAGAGCGAAGGTGCCTCTTGGGAAAAAGAGATTGTTGCCTGTCTCCTCTAAACCTTTCTAGCCTGATAGGCAACAAAGCATCCCCCACCCATCACAGATTTTTAAAAGGCAGGCAGAGTGATCTGGGCATGAAAATCTGGACGGCAGCTTTAACACCCTATAGATTTGCAGTCTTGTGGACTGACATAGCTTTAAGCCTGTTAGCCTGGGGTGAGCTGGGGAGCTGGAAATGACGCAGTGCTGAACACAGGCATGATCAGTGAGGTCCTCTCTGTCCTTTCCTTCCAGTGCTGTTTTCCAGCGCTGTTGTTGCCAGGCACAGAAAGAAGGGCTGATCTGCTTTATTTGCCATACCAGTTGTCAGAGTGGTCCAGGACATGGGCATAGGCCATACCAGCATTTCAAACAGCTACATGGATTTCTTCCCAGAGGCAAAATGGGATGTAATAGAAGATTTCCTGGGATGCAACCAGGTCTTCAAAATAACCACTCAGCTACTATTAAATTTCCATTTTCATAGCTGCTGTAACAGCACATGCTCTGTAGGAAAAAATTGGCCAAACTATACATATTCCATTTAGAAACAGAGAAGAGAGGTCAGCTTACTGAGTGCTGATCTTCATGCTAATTCACCTTTTCACATGCTGCAGCTTCAAAAAATGAGGAAGGCATGGGACAAATTTCCCTGTTTCCTTGACTCTGGCCTTTATTTTCCTTCTGGAGAGCCTACAGGGACCATAAGTTTTCAATAGCGGTTGGGAAGAAGCTGAAGGGAGGAATTTGGAAAATACTGGAGGTTTTAGCAGGAGGTGAAATTGCTTGTTTGTTGGGTCATTCGCTTTGGAAGGGATTTACACTAGCCGTTCTTGTATTTTAAAGAACTGAACAATTAGATGCAGTCATTGTGATACAGAAACACAATCAGGTTTAATTTTATGAGGAAGGAGGTGCTTTCCAGCACTCTTACTCCTATGACCAGGGACATCGTTCAGATACGTTGAAAGTAGGTTGAAGTACATCATTCAAGACTGTTCTGGCACAAAACTAACTCCGTAGATAACCACTCAAATGTCTGTAAATGGGAAGATGATTTACCATGACCTATCAAGAGCTTTGATACAGTTCTTCTATGAATGAATTACCATTACAAAAATGCATGGCTGGCTGCTACAGTTTAGAGCAGCTAAATTTTGACAATCTGGAAGGAGAACAGATGCAATGTTACTCACAGTGTTTCTCACCAGACAGACCCACACTTTGCCTGCTCTTGGGGGTGCAGCCTAAACCTCCTAACAAATAATTTTTCTTGTAAACTGGATAGACTTTTGGTAACTTGAAATATAGGGGGAAACACCCAACATAACTTCTAAGCAGCAGCTGCTTTCACTTTGTCTTTAATTTTTATCTTGTTTTGAAGTGATCTTGGTGATAACAAGAAAGTTAATAGACAGGATTTTTAAGCCTTTTTTCCAAGAGGACAAAGCTTATGCATTTCCCTCTGTCCGTCATGAGTCATTGCTTCCCAGTACTTCTTAAATCCAGCTTTTTGACCAGTGTTGACAAAGATGAGGAGCCTGGAACTTAGAAAGTGCCAGTAAGTTTCAGAAAGGTAGAGAAGAGAGAAATGAGAAATCAGTCAGTCTCACTGCTGCAGTAAAGATGTCAGTGCGAGCTCCTTGGTTACCTGCTTGGTTTGACCCACCAGCCTCCCTACAAGAGTGAGGGCACTGGGCAGCATGAGTGTACTGCCTGGGACTTCATCTGTTCTGGTAGTGCTGGGTTCCTTTATGCCTTGAGCAAACCAAAAAAATAACAATTATATCTTGTGTTCTGGATGGACATGGCCAGGTTCAGAGAAGTAGCTCCTTGTGCATTTAAGGTGCTGTAAAAGTAGGATACATCAAGATTTTACTGCACCCAATTAAGAGGTAACTTGTTCCACAAGCAAGAAGTGATGTGCCAGATTAATTCCCTGTTACCTGCAACACAGGTTGCCTAAATTGGCTATCCCAAACTTTTATTGGCATCATTCTGCTCACAAACTGCAATGTAGTATGACTTGAACAGCAACATGATTGAGCTGGACTCATGGCCATATCTGTGACAGCTCTGCCTCCCTTTGGGGTCATCATCCTTAGTCTGTGAGATACTGGACGACACTGAGCACGCTACCTGCTCCCTACTCAACTTTTCAGATCTTCCTTCCATAAGCACAAGGACCTTCCTTTGCCCCAGGTTGCTCTAAGCCCCCAAAAGCTCACAAACCACAAAAAGGACACTAAAAAGACCATGAAGTGGTGTATAAGTATGTCCAAAGTGGTATTTAAGTATCTCTTTTGTCTGTCTTTTGGTCCCTAATGTTTGCAGGCTGAGATGTTTGCAGTGCTGCCAGGTCTCCAGGATATGTCCACGCGAAGGAGTTTGGGTCCCACAGCCACAGTTCTCACCATGTAATTCAGCTGAGTCTGGTTACGGTGACCTGTGTGAGGGTACCAGGGGTCACCTCCCAATGTGGCTTGTTGCAGCAAAGAACCTCTGTGTTCCCTTGCTCCTTTGTCCATCTTCCAGCCCCAGAAGTTTTTCTCCAAGGACTAAGGGGAGTCACAAGAAGGTCCTCTCTATTTCCCAGATCTGCATCAGTAGGGCAGCCTTTTCCTTCCTGTTTATTCTCAGCCTTATGGGTTCAGAGGCAAAGGACAGAAGTGGGAGCTGCTCATCCATTTTCCCCTAGGAGAGTAGGGAAGAAGGAGCAAGCAGAGCTCTTCTGTGCCGCTGGGCTCTCTCTCCCCTCTGCTGTAGTCCAAGTTAGCTGCCTTTCCAATTTTTCTGCCCCAGTATCACCCGGCACAGTTGCTAAAGCAAAGCTCTATTAAAATTGTGGTGTTAGGTCTTGCCAGGGCATACTGCCCAGGCGGGGGGTCCCCATGCATGTACCCAGTATGTTATGCAGCTGAAACATTTTGATTTCACTTATACATCTTTCCAAGGGTGAGTTTAGCAAGGCTATGTTCCTTCCCTGCCCTCCTCTTTCACCATTATCTAACATGATGTGCACCCTGCAATTAGGACCCACCATAATTGCTTCTGGCCCGTATTCATCAGGCCCACGGCTGTGCTGGAAATAATAACACCAGCACAGGGAAGCTGCAAATCAGCAAAAGTATTTCCAGGAAAAGAAATTTCCTCTTGCTCTTCAGCCCTCTCAAACCATCCTCCCCAGCCCTTCTTGGAGCTGCCTGGGGTGGCGGAGCACTGGGGCAGCTGGCCAGAAACGCTGTCAGCTCTCCAGCTCTGCTCTTCACCGAAAGCAAAGCAGGAAACCTGCAGTGAGTTCAGGAGCTCAGAGCTGACAGGGAGAGCTGAAAGGAGCTTGGAAAGGGGAGATTAATCTCTGGGAAAGGCGTGTTTGACGTTCCCATGCTATTAAAGCTATTGCATATAAAAAGCACTGGCCTGTTTTATAATTTTACGAGTGAGCTCAGCTAGCTGAGATTCTTTGTTGTGGGAACGGGAATGCTGCTGATTTATGATCCCATGAGTCACTGTTTCATAATTCTGTTTAATCATCATTTCTTTGCTTATAGTCTCATCGCATGTGCTTGGGTCGGAGCTGAGTGACATGAACTGGCGTTTGTTCCACGTCTGGATCCCGTCACTAGAAATGAAGATATTTTTAGCCTGATCTGAATTGCTGCTATTCTTAGCTGCTTGGCTGGAACTTCTTCTGTACTCTCCCGTCTTCTCCCCCTTATATCTCCTGAAGGTTTTTTTACTTTCTTTCTCCCAAAGCTCACTAATGAGGATATTGGGAATATATCGCTGCTAGTAGGGGAGGGAGTATCTTGGGATTGCACTGAATTTTAAAAGACAATAAGAATAAATTATGTTTTTCACACAATGCCCCAGACTCCATATTTTCTAAAAATGCATCTGCTCAAGTCTTCATGTAGAAAATCATCATCACTGAATTATTGTGGGGGAGATACTTTTAAAATAAATCTGTTCCCGGATTTTCTTTCTTCCAGGTAAGGTCTCTTCTTGACTTGCTTAGACTAGGAAAAACATGAAGGCAAGACACAGAGCTCCTGACCTCTTACATTTAAGTGATGAAAGATGAAACAAAGGAGAGGTGAAATGATCAGAGATCCCTGAAGGCATCAGCACCACCATCAAAACCAGGTCTTCTCAGCTGGGGGTGAGGTTGCCTTTGCACTGTGGCTGCAGTTGTTCTTGTTCCCATTTTCCCCACCTTCTGTGCAGCCTTCTGAGAGAGCTGCTGGTTTGAGACTGTGCTGCAGGGGAAAAAACGGTGAGCTGATAATACCCTTATTTGCCATTCTTTTAGAAGAGAAATATTAAATTAATGCCAAAAGTTGCCATTTAAAGCCTTTATTGATGGTAAGACATTGATCACCCTCATTTAAATCATCTAATGTTTCAGCATTAGGGCAATATACTGGATAGCTGTTCTTATCACTCTGAATATTATCCGTATTAATCCATGCCATAAACCTGGGGGCAGCTCATTTCACCCTGTCAGGTGTGTTGGTTTTGGCTGGAGTAGAGTTAATTTTCTTCATAGAAGCTACTATGAGGCTCTGTTTCGGATTTGTGCTGAAGACAGTGTTGATAATACAGGGATGTTTTCCTTACTGCTGAGCAGTGCTTACACAGAGTCAAGGCCTTTTCTGCTTCTCACCCCACCCCACCAGCAAGTAAGCTGGGGGTGCACAAGAAGTTGGGAGGTGACACAGCCGGGACAGCTGACTCCAACTGACCAAAGGGATATTCCACAACATATGACATCATGCCTGGCATATAAAGCTGGGGAAGAAGAAGGAAGGGGGGGACATTCGGAGTGATGGTGTTTATCTTTCCGAGTAACCATTACACATGACGGAGCCCAGCTTTCCTGGAGATGGCTGAACGCCTGCCTGCTGATGGGAAGTAGTGAATGAATTGTTTTGCTTTGCTTGTGCGCACAGCTTTTGCTTTACCTATTAAACTGTCTTTATCTCAACCCACGAGTTTTCTCACTTTAACTCTTCTGATGCTCTCCCCCATCCCACCAGGAGGGAGTGAACAAGCAGCTGTGTGGTGCTAAGTTGCCAGCTGGGGTTAAACCACGGCATCAGGTTATAATAATATAGAGTCATAGAAGCATAGAATACTTTGGGTTGGAAGGAACCTTTAAAGGTCATCTAGCCCAACCCCCCTGCAGTGAGCAGGGACATCTTCAACTAGGTCAGGTTGCTCAGAGCCCCATCCAACCTGACCTTAAAGGTTTCCAGGGAGGGGGCATCTACCACCTCTCTGGGCAACCTGTGCCAGTGTTTCACCACCCTCATCGTTAAAAAATTTCTTCCTTACATCCAGTCTAAATCTACCCTCCTTTACTTTAAAACCATTACCCCTTGTCCTATTGCAACAGGCCCTACATAAAATCCCACCCCATCTTTCCTATAGGCCCCCTTTAAGTACTGAAAGGCCGCAAGAAGGTCTCCCCACAGCCTTCTCTTCTCCAGGCTGAACAACCCCAACTCTCTCAGCCTGTCCTCGTAGGAGAGGTGCTCCAGCCCTTGGATCATTTTTGTGGCCCTCCTCTGGACATGCTCCAACAGCTCCATGTCTTTCCTGTACTGAGGGCTCCAGAGCTGGATGCAGTACTCCAGGTGGGGTCTCCCCAGAGCAGAGTAGAGGGGCAGAATCACCTCCCTCGACCTGCTGGCCACGCTTCTTTTGATGCAGCCCAGGATACGGTTGGCCTTCTGGGCTGCAAGCGCACACTGTAGGCTCATGTCCAGCTTTTCATCCACCAGTTATCCCAAGTCCTTCTTCACAGGGCTGCTCTCAATCCATTCATCCCCCAGCCTGTATTGATACTGGGGGTTGCCCCGATCCAGGTGCAGGACCCTGCACTTGGCCTTGTTGAACCTCATGAGGTTCACACCCACCCACTTCTCAAGCTTGTCCAGGTCCCTCTGGATGACATCCCATCCCTCAGGCGTGTCAACTGCCCCACTCAGCTTGGTGTTGTCTCCAAACTTGCTGTGGGTGCACTCAATCCCACTGTCTATGTCATTGATGAAGATATTAAACAGTAATGTTGATAATAATATGATAAACAGTGCAGGCACCAAGAGAACAGGATTTCTCTTGAGACATTGGTTTCTCTTGAGATATTGCCATGCCACAAAGCTGCCAGCTGGGGGTCATCCCTGGGGGCTTCATAGCAGCCAGACACTAACAAGCAAGTGCTTGGATGCTGTACTGAGATAATTTTTAGTGCAGAGGCACAACAGCTGATTCCTTTTAGCTACTCAGCTCAGTGGCTGTGTGTGACCTTGTGGTTACTCAGGCTGGAAGGCAAGCAGTCTTGCCGCACCTCGAGTACTGTGTTCAGTTTTGGGCCCCTCAGTACAAGAAGGGCATTGAGTTGCTGGAACGTGTCCAGAGAAGGGTAATGAAGCTGGTGAAGGGTCTGGAGCACAAGTCTTATGAGGATCGGCTGAGGGATCTGGGGTTGTTTAGCCTGGAGAAAAGGAACCTCAGGGGAGACCTTATTGCCCTCTACAACTACCTGAAAGGATGTTGTAGCGAGGTGGGTGTTGGTCTCTTCTCCCAAGTAGCAAGTGACAGGACGAGAGGCAATGGCCTGAAGTTGTGCCAGGGGAGGTTTAGATTAGGTATTAGGAAAAATTTCTTCACGGAGAGGGTTGTCAAGTATTGGAACAGGCTGCCCAGGGAAGTGGTCGAGTCACCATCCCTGGAAGTATTTAAAAGACGGGTAGACGAGGTGCTGAGGGACATGTTTTAGTAGTGGACAGGTGCGGTTGGGCTTGATGATCTTAAAGGTCTTTTCCAACCAAAAGATTCTGTGATTCTGTGATTCCATCACAGGGCAGGTTCACCAGCCCTTTTATCATCTTTGTGGCCCTCCTTTGGACCCTATCCAGTCTGTCCATGTTTTTTTTGGATTGTGGTGACCGGAACAGGACACAGTAAATGATCTCCAAGCGCAGGTTCGTCTTTAACTATTGTCCTTACTTTTATCGTTATCCCCCTCTGACATTATCATCCATATCCAGCTTTTCATACACAGACCACACAAGAACTGCAAATGGCGGTGAGAATTTGAAAAGAGGTTCATTTGAAGGAGTTTGGAAAGTTTGCAGAATCTGGGAAATATTCAGCAAGCAGTACATAATCCCTCAGAAAGTTTTGATGAACGATTATTATTCTCAGCTGTGAAATGACACTTCAGAATTAGAGCTGTAATGGCTGTAATTTTAATCTTAATGTGTGGTATTAAAAGATGCACACAGACATTTGTTGATAGTCAGCCTCATATAGTAACTTCTGAAGCAGCTTCAGGGTGCTCCTGATAATGCTTGAAAATACACTTGTCTCCATCGCAAAGCAAGAAGGGTGAGTTACTGGTGACCGAGCAGGAGAAAGCACAGAAATGTATTTTGAACATTTCATATGGCTGAATTATAAACTTCTATTCCATAAGAAATTAAGATTCGAAAATGTTCCTGAGAAACTATTTTTTCATTGCATGTCTTGAATGTAATGAAAAATATCATGTTTACTATAAAGGGGCAGAATCATGCACTTTATGAAAATACACCAATTTGGAAAGTATAATTTCTCTGGTTTGGTCAGTTTCATAATATTTTTGCTGCTGCAGCATCTTGGTATAAAGCACTTCAGTAAGGGTGAATGGCAGATTTACCGCTTGTCTCTTTCTCCAACACAGAATTTGGTGTTTCAGATCTGAGACTTGCCCTAATTAAAAGTTATCTATGTGACATAGAAAGCTTGTTAACCCAATTTTTTTTCTAATAGATAATCAAATTCAGTCATTTGTCACTTTGGCATTCAGTTGTCACTCAAATTGAGATTTCCTCAAGGACTGCAAATTCAACACTTGGCCTTCCAACTCTTTTGTGACTTTCCCTAGCTCATTTAATCTAACATCAGATGATACAGACAACCCTTTTGTGCCTCTGTCTCTTTCTTATTTCAGACTTTGAGTCCTTTTTTTCCCAGCATTCTCTTGAAATCCAATTTCAGAGTGCCATGGTGCTGCCAGAGTTATCAATGCAGCAGATAAGTACTGAGTGAGGTTTTCTCCAAAACGACTGACTGGTTAATCATTCTTATCTTTAATACATCAACATGTGGAATAGTGTATGTGGGTCAGGTCACCCTACCTTCAGAAGGATACAGTACAACTTGAAACAGAACTGAGAAGAGCAACAAGGATGATCTCATTGCTTTAGTAATGAGGACAGACTTTAAAAGGGACCTCAGTCTGGAATGAAGACAGCAGAGAGGGCACGTGACAGAAGTCTGTAAAATTATGACCATCGAGGCAAAGATGGAAAGGTATTCATTACTTTTCATAATACATGCCACAGGTAGAACTCAAATTACTAGGTAATAAGTTTGAAACAAAGAAAAGACATAGTGGTTAATAGGAAGTGCAACTTCACAGCTGGGCTTCTTAAAGGATGTCAAAAGTACAAACAAGCTCCAAAAGGGAATAAATTCACACAGTAATGGGATATCAGTAGGTATTAGAGACAGATATCTGGGTGAAGCTTCTGTCTAAGAGATCATCAAAGTGCTCATTGAAACACATTATAATTATTTCAGAGGGGTTAATTCTGACTAGCTCCAGTCTGGCTCTGAGGACTGAACACCCATCAGCAGTGGGAGTGTTTGAGGTGCTCCTGGAACACAACTCACATTTTATTTCAGCTGAAAGAAGCCCAGGTCCTGTCCAGAAACACACTGGGACACAGACTGAAGCCCAGTAAGTCAAGATGATCAAGAGATTTGTTTCTGAAGTGCACTCTTGATGTGAACTGCAACACATGTGAAGGCTCACCATTGTACAGTTATGGACTAATGAGCACCTCGACTTCAGTGGATTCATTTTCTTTGGAAGGGGAGGGTGGGAGATAGATTATCTCTTCCCATTAGTATGTAGATGGGATAGAGGCAGGAAATGCATTTAGTGCACCTAAATATGGGACATGGCCTAAACATATAGTGACACTGTTGAAGCACCCATAGAGGTGCTCATGGTGACCATGTGGAAAATGGCCTTTGGGTGGGAAATGGGTTTGGCTCTCATGGGTGGAAAATGAGTTTGGCTTTCATGGCTGCCGCAAATGTTTGAAATTGTATTCCTGCAGGGACCTGTTTTCATGGTATATGTCCTCTCCTCCTGATCCAACAGCAGCAATCTTAAGGGTTATATATGAGTATTCACTGGTTTACGCTTGACTGAGGATTAGATTCAGGCTTTGAATTTCCCTTCTTTCAAAGCAATGCAGCACATAAAAGCTGCCTTGCTTTGATACACCAGAAAAAGAGAAAGAAAACAGAGTAACACAGAAATTCTGAAGTCTGATCTTTTTTTGATACAAAGATATACTGTTGTTGTTCACAGTTGTTTTACCCCTCATGTCCTAGGAGCATGTGAAAAAACTCAGGATATATGTAGCAAACAGAATTTTCCATCTCTATCTGGCTCCAAATGCCACGGTGACAGTGTAGGACAAAAGCTAGACATTTTTCCTGTCTTGTGAGTTCTCCTTTTCAGCTGAGGGCTGCAGTGACATGTGATAGTTGATGAACATTTATTTCTCCTTGGCTACCACTCTTTTGTCTGGAAAAGGTGAATCTCATGGTATGAGATGTCAAGAATCTGTTGATTCTCATGGTGTTGATCCTGGTTTCCAGGTGGTGTTATTTATAATTTATAATATTCTTGTATATTTATAATAATTTCACTCTCCTTTCTGTTTTTAAAAGTCTCTTCCATGATTGCATGGCAAATTGAAAACACAACCAGAACAAAATGTACAGGCTCAAGCAGCAGAAAGCAAAGAAAATAGATGTTAAAATATTTATTTAAAGTCTTGAAAGGATTACAACAGTGGCTGAGTTTTGTGGCCTGAACAAAGATTTTTTAAATGCAGCTGTTCACTTCCATGCATGTTTTTGGCATCATGCATTTCTGAGGAACATGAATTCTTACAGGAGTCTCATTGAATTTGCTCTTAATTTGCTGATTGCTTAACATGAAAAATCATATGCTAATAGCATGCTAGTATTATTCAGTCGATTACTCACATAATTTTACATTATGTTGATCGTGTTCCTAGAGAAATGTTAGGAGGTGGGTACAATGTATGGATGACAGATTTTGAAAAATGAAAACAATCTCTTAAGCTTCAGAATTATCATTTAAGCACCTAGTTTGCGGTAATAAAAAAGTAAATAAAAGCAAATGAGAAACAGACCACAAGGCAGACTTGCAAGACTCCGATCTGCTTCTCAGTAAGCAATCAGTCAAAAAAAGAATATTAAAGATTTTTGATGAGATGCAATATTCAGAAGAATAGCTGTTTTGCAAAAATGGTGATTTCAGTTTTGTACTTTTGTCAAAACTAATCACAAATCATATTGTAGTCAGGAAGGAAGGAGAGCATCAGCATTAATTTCATGAAGACAGACATGTTCAGATCCACAGGTCATGCCAGTCTGTTCACTTCAGTCTCTGGGAGTCATCAATGACTATTTATTTTTTCCAGCTCTTTCCCAGAGACAGACCAATACTAAGCTTAGCACATATCCTGACTGAGTTCTGTAATAACTCGTTCTAAGCATCAGGTACTTCTCGAGGTTATTCCAAATTTGTTTTTACAAGCCCCTACCAGGGAAAGAACTATTATCATTGCCATTTTGCAGGTGAGTAACTATGGCATAGGCAGGTGAAGGACTTAGCCACACAATCAAGTCACTGTTTCAGCAGACCCATGGTCTTTTTTCATATTTTGGAGCCTGTAGCAAATGTGATGCAGTTTGACTTTGTTTGATCCTAACTCAGATGCTAACCTGATTTGAACTGTTTCACCAGAATAACTATTTTGAAAAGATACATCATTACACATAATGAAACATTATGTGTAGGCAGTCCAGGAGATTCCTAGAATGCATTGAGGAT
>VYZW01017764.1:1671-18275 GCA_013401315.1 Balaeniceps rex
AGGCTGGGTCTTGCTGCCTGGGCAAAGCCTGGTTGTCCTGTCCCTATTCCCTCTGCTCTCTGCAGCTTCCTAGAGGCATGAATGATTGTGCCTCATGACTTTCTTCCCCCCTGCTTCCAACTGCTTATCCTTTCTCTGCTAAACCCTTAGCCAACCACCTTACAAGCCACCCAACTGTGCATATTCCTCACTTTGAATTCATTGTAGCTGGAATACTTCCCAGAACCAGTGGGTGTATAGATGTGTTTATAGAAAGGAAAGGAGTGAATGAGCTCAGTATGTTTTAGAAGAAATGCCAGTTCTTTTTTCAATATTTCAGTGTCCTGTATCAGAGACAATAAGAATCAGCTTTCTTTGACAAATGGGAAGCCACAGGGTTACTGAGATCTCCAACATGAAAATAAAGTGTGTAACAGATCTTTCTTTCACTTTTAGCTAATAATTACTTTGCACACCACAGAAACTTGTGATCAACTTACTGTGTGTATGAGATTGCTCATAACTTCTTGCTTGGCTGTTTGATGCCTGAAACATACTCATTCGCATCTATCACTTTATGTTTTAAAATAGTGAACTCACCAACAGAAATCAAAATCTGCTTGTGGGTGTTTAAAAAGCAAAAAAATCTGTGGATTTTGCCTATCACTCAGTTGTATAATAGCAAACTATTTCCTTAAGAGTTTGTTCTGCTCAAACCTGAACTTCTGTTCTCCCACACATTTGGTCTGCCTGTGCAAGTAACAATTACACTGGGGAAGGCAGCCTGTCTGCTTTCTGTGACATTATCTAGGGGATAAGGCCAGCCATCAAATACACTCATTTATCCAAATAATGGAGACATTTGCAATTCTCCTTGTAAATTATGATAAAGTAGATGCTGACAGAACAGCATGGGAAGGGATCTCTTATCGCTCATGGGATATTTTAAAGGTAGTAGCAAGTTTGATCAACAATTCCAATTCCTGCTAGTGAATTCCATTTTTAAGTAATATTTTTCTTTTTCTTAAAATAGACTCTTTCCTTTATGCCAGTAACTGGTAAGCAATTAATACTGAGATAAAAACAGTTAATGAGGTTTTTGCATTTACTGGGAAAATTGCAAAACAGAAAATACTACCTGCAATCTAGCCATTAAGTTGTGTATGTTTCTGTATGCATATCTGTTTGATTTTCCTTTGCTACTCTTTCTGTGTTAATGTGTGTATTTGGTTTTGCCTACATTTTTAATGTGAAAATTATTGCAATATAACATCACTGTAAGAGATAGCTACAGATTTTGAACATTTGTAACAAGCTTTTTTTTTCTAATCATCACATTATTGCAAAGAGATAGTAGTTATAATATGAATTAAGTAAGATAAGCATGAAAACAAACAACACAATCACAGAAATAATGTTTGCTTTAAGTAAATGAAGTTATTGTTAAACAATCTTGGCTGTTAGCACAGTAACACCTTCCATTTATTACTTTTGAAAAACTAGTCTGGGGGCAACTTTGTTCAAAGTTATGCATATTCAACCCTGTAAAATCACCATCTAAGTAAACAGATAGTCAAAAAAAGGTTTGTATGATAAATATTAACCAAACAGTGAAATACATTCACTTTGTAATTTCTCAGTGTACACATACATGCAATTTACACACTCAGTCACTAATGCATGGTGTTTAATTGTGATACTTCCTTCATTATTATTACATACACACATACATATTAAGAAGAAAAGGTTATGAATTTCTTTGAAAAAAGATTGGGATTTTTTGCTTGTTTGTTTGTTTATAAGATGAGTTCAAGTTCACATTCAGCTGTTACTAAAGCCTCTCTGGATTAGGTCAAGAAACATTCAATAACTGGCTGAGTTCATCCCCACCATTTTTAACTGGTTTACACTGACAGAAATACATTTGAGACAATGGTAACAGCTGATGTTGTGTCAAGAACATTTCTGTAACTAGCACTTACATGAGAAATTTAGATTCATTCATTTGTACCATTTAATATGAGAAAATGGTGATAACTGAGAGCAAGTATCACAAGTCATATATTTTGAGACTGCTCTATTATCATAATGTTGAAGCTGAAATAAGGGCGCGGGCATTTAAGGGATTGGAATGTATCTTCAGTTACAAAAGCATTACAACAGGAATTTTTGCTAGATAAGAGCATCAGAAATCACATACTGAATACAAAGAAATAAGTGAAAAAGGAAATCACAGGACTGATAAAATCAGAAAAGAAGGAAATTAAACACTCATGGCTCATGTTAACATGAGAATTAATATGTCATGTTTGTTCAGTGCTTATACTTCTTTGATAAAAAGATAATAAGAATGATCAATATTAACACCTACATGAACAGATTTTATGCAGTAGAACTAGAAATTAATTCATATGGCAATGGTTTCATGTTATGTTTCACTGACAGTATTACAATTTTCTAAAATTCTTCAGTTTCACTAACCTTGCATAATTCAAGATTACCTCCTTCATATTGAATCTTTGCAGTGACAAAACCTGAAAATGCCAATTCAACACTCCCTGGAGTTGCTGGCATGGACAAGATAACTGGAGCCAATTGGTACAGCTCATACCTTGATATTTTTGAATCTTTCAGTGCTTCAGGATAGTTTTTATCTCTCTTCAACAGCATCTCTTGCAAATGAATATATAAATAGTCCATTTTTCTTTGGCTGGATGTCAGAAAGAGATGAGTACTATTTTGAACAAGTCTTTTGAACTGAGAAGATTTAAAACCAGTTGTTTTCTATATCAGTAAGAATCTGAATAATTTTGTTCTGTACTATGTCACGGTTGACCATTTTCCATTTAACATTTCACATTGACATCTTCTTCGGTTTGTTAATTTCTGAGAATAACAGCAAAAGTTTATATCTCACGGGCTTACTTCCTAAATTATTTCCCAAGATTTTCCACACTTTCCACTCAAATTCTGTCACCCCTGATGCTGATTTTGAGCTTTCCAGATGACACTTCAGCCTGCTAGATCTCTGTAGAAGATCCCTGATACTAAAACATTTTGAAATTGCCAATTTGTCAGGCTTCAGAGCAGCTGTTAGTTCCTGTCAGCTGTCAGAACCTATATCAATTTATGTTCGCTCACCTGAAGACCTTGCCATGGTCTTGGCAAGCATCCTACAGCTCTAAAATCTGTTCCAGTAGGCTGTAAATTTAATGTAATCTACTAGATCAATCTATCATAGTTGCCTACTATTTATTTCTATGTTCTTCTGGCATATATCTAATGTTTTTACCACAAAGCAAGAAACTGTCCATCGTTTCACCACACTATTGACTACTAGCCTCAAAGTCATCAAGAAGAACTGAACTGAATTAAGAAGGAACATCTTCTGTCTCTTCCAATTTTTTCATGATGCCATTTTCTTTTCTACCTTATAGGTCTTTCTGGATTTTCCCTTTCTCTCTATAGTAAATCAGATGGTCCTTTGGTGGCCTTTAGCCTCAGTAGCAAATTACACTATTTTCATGACAACTCTTCCATTGCTTGTTTTACAGAGTACAGCTGAATGTGATGAATATCATCTTTTAAAACTCAACAAATGTTTCAAACACTTAGACATATGTTATTCCCATTGCAATAGTCTTCAGAATAATTTACCATAAGCAATGAACTAGGTATTTATTTTGAGTATCAATGTATCATGCTGGTCACAGATTTTACCCTCAGAAAATCAGTCTGTTTCTTCAGACTCTATTCTGTATCACACTGTGTATGTTGGCTGCAGTTTTAGCAATGCAGAGCTGGATTTATTTGCAGATTCAGACACCTAGGTTTATGCATTTGTAATGTTGGCATCTTTATATCAGATAGGTCTTGATCCAGTTGCCCACACGTTTCTAGAACTAACTCAGCTGTCCTACTCTATCCTGGCCTTCAACTGTTACTCCAGAAACTGTCGTGTAAAAATCACAAATATCACTATGCTCTTATGTTTAAAATACTGAAAGTTGTAGTTATTCTCTGAGGTTTTATGCCATCAATTTATCAGTCTTAATGACAGGCCATATTTTCTGAAATTCTGTCTCTACTGTTAAGGTGAGTGTCCTCCCACTATGTGTTACAAAGTCCTACTTGAGGATCTGGAACTCTGATTACCTATAGAGCTTTAAGGGAGTAATTCCTCTGTGTAGCTACCTGTCTAGGTGAAATGGCTGCCTTTACTTCCTACTGTACCACCTTCACTTGCCAGGATAACTCATTTTTGTGGACTAAAGTTTGAAATATCTCCTTGTGAAGTATGATTATCTTCTCAGTTTTAGAATGCAACAACGATCTGTAAAGAGAAACATGATTCATGAAGATTTAAAATGTACAAATTATTTTACTATGCAACACATGATTGTTAAAACACACACTGGTCTATTGACATAGTCTTGACTACATACTAGTCTTCTGAAAAACATTTGTCAGCCTAGCATTTTTTGTTTCTGATATGAAACACTGAGTCTTTATTAAATGTCCATAATGGGTCCTCTTTTGGGATCTACAAAGTCCTGCTCATTCTCAGCTTGGTTGTTGTAGTCTCAGTAGTATTTCTGCACATACAAATTACATATAACAGTTTTAACTTCACATTTTCATTGTAAAAACGTAGACATTGATAATTGTTTCTAGACAGCTTATGACTTCTTGCACTTGTTCAATCCATCAGATCAAGAAGCTGAGAAACAGCAACACAAAAAAATGGCAGTAGAATTGACTAATAGGGTTGGATATATCAACTCTTTACAGTAGGAAATTGACTAATAACAACAGTTGTATTTGAGATTGTCTGGTGTCAGTGTTGCTTCACAGATGCTCAACTGCAACAAATGCATGACACACAAGACCTAATGTATCTCAGCATGCCACACCCTCAGTCACTTTCCCCGCAGACTAAATTAGTAATGAATTATTGTGCTCTTCTTATTTGCTTAGTCATCAACCACACTGATAGGTAAGGAATATGGAAGGTGATTACAAATTAACACAAATGATCTTCATTCTGAACCAAGCAAAAATATCTGTGATGCTTTTAAATAGCAAATATCTCTTGTGTCAGGAAGTAAATACTCCAACATATAATAGTTACTTTTGTTTGTATACTAGTCACAATTTCTTCTTAAGGATAGCAAGGACAAGCTATGAGAGACTGAGCTTCAAATTAACTTCTCTGCCAAGTAGGTCTATACAAAGTCTCAACACTGACAGGCTGCTTTCTCTACAGCTGCAAGCTGTCTCAGGATAGTTTCCATCATGAGTGATTATTTTATTTAATGTACAATAGTTTCTTCTTATCTATATGTATGTTGATGACCCATTAATATTTTACTAGTGAAAACACATCTTGAGCGGAGTACAAGATGATACAGAAAAATACCTGAAATAATAAAACAATGAACCAAAGAAAAACAAATGACAAATGTAGGCTGTAAAAATCTCTTTAAAAGGATTTTTTTTTTACTGTACCATGAAAGTTTTTAGGCAAACTGGTATTTGAAATCAGTAAATGGATTTACTTTTAAATTCAATGTCAATTTAGATTCAACAAATCTTTAAAATAGTACCTGAACTTCAATGAACGGAAGAAGCTCTCAAATTTGTCGTGATTGCTCTCAAAGTTGTGTCATGTAATACCTTACTTGCAGTATGTGTTCCCTGTGTGCTGTTTATCACCGCTGGGAGCTGGATCAAGGTTATAATTTTGCTGCACTGAGTAACACTGGCTTATGATATGATAAAGTTATTGGTCGTGAGACTAATCTGGTATTTCTACTTGGAATTGCTGTCATCTCCATACGTTGGGAGCCGCCTCTCAGAAACTATTAATAATTACACTCTTTACCTTTTGTCCTCGGAGAACCAATCTATGGGGGGGATGCTTTCCCCCACTCTTTAAGCTTCCCTTTCTTCTTCAGGCTAGTTACAACAGCTCTTGAGAATTCTGAATATCCTCGGGGTGTTCAAACCAGCATGTTCCTATTGCTATGTCTCCTGAATGTGGTTCAGGTCTTGTTTGGGGTTAGACACTATTTAAGAATAACATCCAAAGATCTACCCCCATGACGGGCGCTGTGGCTACTCAAACACCGGTGACAGGCACTGTGGTTACTCCAATCCTCGCGACAGGCACTGCAGCTACTCAAACCCTTGCAACAGGCACTGTGTCTACTCAAACCCTGGTGACAGGCACTGCAGCTACTCCAATCCCCACGACACACACTGCAGCTACTCAAACCCCGGCAACAGGCACTGCGGCTGAACCAAAGAACCAACCTGTGCCACTATCAGTCACCCCTATACACAAGAAGAAATACACAAGAAAAGCAGCTCATTTAGTAAGGGATGAAGATGAACCAGAGAAGTCATGAGAATAGGAGGAGAAAGAGGCATAACCCATAAATGAGATGATAACCACCTGATCCTTATCCCTGAGTGAGCTGCAAGATATGCAAAAAGATTTCAGTCGTCGTCCAGGCGAGCACATTGTCACCTGGCTGCTCTGATGCTGGGATAACAGGGCTAGTAGCCTGGAATTAGAGGGTAAGGAAGCCAAACAGCTGGGATCCCTTTCTAGGGAAAGGGGCATTGACAAAGCAATTAGAAAAGGGGCACAAACCCTCAGCCTCTGGAGACGACTCTTATCAGGCATGAAGGAAAGGTATCCCTTCAAGGAAAATGTTATATGTCAGCCAGGCAAGCAGACCACCATGGAGAGAGGTATCTAGTACCTGAGGGAATTAGCCATGCTGGAGGTGATTTATGATGACCTGAACAATGAGCAGTTATCCAATGATTCAGATTAAGTCAGGTACACATGAACCATATGGAGGAAGTTTGTATGGAGCGCACCGTTGTCACATGCAAATTCATTAGCAGTAATGACCTGGAAAGACAGAGAGGGACAAACAGTGGATGAATTGGCTGGCCAACTCCAGAAATACAAAGAAAGTGTCTCTTCCTCTCTGTAGGGCTGTGGAAAAACTGTCCCAGGAGGTCCAGCAACTCAAAGAAGATATGTCCTACTCCCCACCTGTACAGACCAGTATCTCAGCCATTAGGAGTAAGTGTCCCTCCACCCAAGAGAGAAGATATAGTGGATACACACCATGGGCCACCCTGTGGTTTTACCTGCGTGACCACAGAGAGGACATGAAGAAGTGGGATGGAAAATCTACCTAGACCCTATAGGCATGGGTACGTGAGTTGCAAGGAAAAAAAAATGCGAAAGGGTTTTTTTCCAGGAAAATTGTTGCTCCAGTTTCTAGTGAGCAGTTCTCCAGACAGAGTAGAAGGGTTGATTTTACTCCTGATTTTCATAAAGGGACTTCTGATTCGCATTTACAAGAAGTGAGTAGCTAATACTATGACCAGGACTAGAGGGGCCCTGCCTCCAACCAGGTGGAGGAAACGGACAACCGGGTTTACTGGACTGTGTGGATTCGATGGCCTGGCACATCACACCCACAGGAGTATAAAGCTCTAGTGGACACCGGTGCACAGTGTACCCTAATGTCATCAAGCTATAAAGGGTCAGAATCCATCTGTATTTCTGGAGTGACAGGGGGATCCCAAAAGCTAATTGTATTGGAGGCTGAAGTAAGCCTAAACGGGAATGAGTGGCAGAAACACCCCGTTGTGACTAGCCCAGAGGCTCCATGCATCCTTGGCACAGACTACCTCAGGAGAGGGTATTTCAAGGACCCAAAAGGGTACCAGCGAGATTTTGGTATAGCTGCCTTGGAGATAGAGGAAATTAAATAGCTGTCCATCTTGCCCAGTCTTTTGGAAGAGCCTTCTGTTGTGGGGTTGCTGAGGGTCGAAGAACAAAGGGTGCCAGTTGCTATCACAACGGTGCGCCGGCGGCAATATTGCACCAACCGAGACTCCCTGATTCCCATCCATAAGCTGATTCATTGACTGGAGACCCAAGAAGTGATCAGCAAGACTCGCTCACCCTTTGATAGTCCCATATGGCCAGTGCGAAAGCCTAATGGAGAGTGAAGACCAACAGTAGACTATCGTGGCCTGAATGAAGTCACGCCGCCACTGAGCGCTGCTGTGCCAGACATGCTAGAACTTCAATACGAACAGGAGTCAAAGGCAGCTCCTCCTGGCACCCCAACTGCCAGTGTTGGGTTGGATGTTCAAAGGGAGGATCCCCTTTACACATCATGCAGCTGATGCTACATGGAGTAAGTGGGTCGCACTGATCACACAATGGGCTCAAATAAGAAACCCCAGTCGACCAGGAATCTTAGAAGTGATCATAGACTGGCCAGAAGGGAAAGATTTCAGAATATTGCCAGAGGAGGAGGTGACACATGCTGAGGAGGCCCCACTGTATAATAAACTGCCAGAAAATGACAAGCAATATGCCCTGTTCACTGATGGGTCCTGTCGTCTTGTGGGAAAGCATCGGAGGTGGAAGGCTGCTGTATGGAGTCCTATACGACAAGTCGCAGAAACTGCTGAAGGAGAAGGGGAATTGAGTCAATTTGCAGAGGTGAAAGCCATCCAGCTGGCTTTAGGTATTGCTGAATGAGAAAAATGTCCAGTACTTTATCTCTATACTGATTCCTGGATGGTGGCAGATGCCCTGTGGGGGTGGTTATAGCAATGGAAGCAGAACAGCTGGCAGCACAGAGTCAAACCCATCTGGGCTGCCGCACTGTGGCAAGACATTGCTGCCTAGGTAGAGAACCTGGCTGTAAAAGTACATCATGTAGATGATGGCTCAGGATCTGGACTGGTAACATAAGGGTGAATTGTTTATAGCTCGGTGGGCCCACGACACCTCAGGCCATCAAGGAAGAGATGCAACATATAGGTGGGCTCGTGATCGAGGGGTGGACTTGACCATGGACGCTATTGCACAGGTTACCCACAAATGTGAAACATGCACTGCAATCAAGCAAGGCAAGAGGTTAAAGCCTCTCTGGTATGGAGGATGATGGCTGAAATACAAATATGGAGAGGCCTGGCAGATTGATTATATCACACTCCCACAAACCCGCCAAGGCAAGCGCCATGTGCTTACAATGGTGGAAGCAACCACCGGGTGGCTGGAAACGTATCCCATGCCCCATGCCACCACCCAGAACACAATCCTGGGCCTTGAAAAGCAAGTCTTATGGCGACATGGCACCCCAGAAAGAATCGAGTCAGACAACGGGACTCATTTCTGAAAAAACCTCACAGACACCTGGGCCAAAGAGCATGGCATTGAGTGGGTATATCACACCCCCTGTCACGCACCGGGCTCTGGGAAAATCAAATGATACAATGGGCTGTTAAAGACTACCAATGGGTGGTGGGATGTTCAAACATTGGAATACACATTTGACAAAGGTTAGTCAACTCTAGCGGATCTGACAATTGAGCTGGCCCTGTCCAGTCAAAACTTTTACGTACTGTAGAAGGGGATTAAGTCCTTGTAGTGCACGTAAAAAATATGCTAGGGAAGACATTCTGCCTTATTTCTGCCTCGGGCAAAGGCAAACCCATTCGTGGGATTGCTTTGCTCAAGGACCTGGGTGCACTTGGTGGGTAATGTAGGAGGATGGGGAAGTCTGATGTGTATCTCAAGGGGATTTGATTTTGTGTGAGGATAGTTAATTAATTAAATGATATGAAGTTAATTGTTATACAATACTGTATATCATCACTTCTATGGTGACTATATGACATATCAATGGTATTACAGTAAGAATCACCCAGATTAATGAAGAATGGACTTTGATGAAACTGTGCAAAGTACAGCAATGATAGAACCAGACAAGCGTGGCGATAATGGAACCAGAACTGGCTTCAGCATGCAACAATACAACACCACACACCATCTCTCCTGCCCTGAAGGGCTGTTATGACAGATGGAACCCAAAGTCATGGACTGAATGAACTCAATAGACATTTTAGAGGGATGGCCCATAGACCAAAGGAATTATATCTGTGCGTATATATATCATATATATATATATATATATATATCAAAAGACAGGAAAAGCAATTGTGATTAATTGGAATGTACTGGAAAGCGTGGGACCTGGGTATGACGTAGATGGTATAGAATAAGGGGTGGATACTATCCTGGTTTCAGCTGGGTTAGAGTTAATTTTCTTCCTAGCAGCTGGCATAGTGCTGTGGTTTGTATTTAGTGTGATCATAATGTGGATAACACACTGATNAGGGGTGGATACTATCCTGGTTTCAGCTGGGTTAGAGTTAATTTTCTTCCTAGCAGCTGGCATAGTGCTGTGGTTGGGATTTAGTGTGACAATAATGTGGATAACACACTGATGTTTTAGTTGTTGCTAAGTGGTGCTGACACTAGTCAAGGACTTTTCAGCTTCTCTTGCCCTGCCAGTGAGAAGCTGGGACAGGGCTCAGCCAGGACAGTTGACCCAAACTGACCAAAGTGATATTCCATACCATACAATGTCATGCTCAGTATATAAACTGAGGGAAGTTGGCTGGGGGCTGGCAACAGTTGCTCGGGAACTGGCTGGGCATTGGTCATCAGGTGGTGAGCAATTGCATTGTGCATCACTTGTTTGTATATTCTTTTATCATCATCATCATCATCATCATCATCATCATCATCATTATTATTATTATTATTGTTATTTTCCCTTCCTTTTCTGTCCTATTAAAGTGTCTTTATCTCAACCCATGAATTTTATTTTTTTTCCCCCGATTCTCTCCCTTATCCTACTGGAGGGGCAGGGAGCGAGTGAATGGCTGTGTGGTGTTTAGCTGCCTGCCAGGTTAAACCACAAGCTGTCAGGATCAGAAAAGAAAAAGAAACTTGGAAAATTAACAGTTTATTCAATTATATGCCTGATTCAGGTCTGCTATTTAACAGTTGCGATTGTAAACATTTTACCTTTAGCAAAACCTGTATATTTTGTCTTAGTTAAAAAACAAGACATAAATCTGCTGTAATAGCACAACAGCAAACCTTTTGCTGTTTAACTGACAACTAGCAAGAATTCCTGTTCCATTATTGAAAAAAGAGAATATAAAACCTAGGACTTGCTACCAGTATGTTCTACAGAAAGAAAAAGAAGAAATAAGATTTATGAAGGCTATATTAATTGTGCAATTACATTGTGTTCTGGTGCCAGAACATTTGGAATTAAAAGTATTATTCTTTTTAGTTTTATGAGAGTCCTTAGTGTGTGTTTTTAATGCTGCAATGGAAGCAGATAGAATCACCTCTAAATAAGTAGAATGGAGTGGGCAGACTCAAATTTGCCTCCTATCACTCATGCTTCTGAAAGGATTAGGAAACATGCATATATTTTTGAAGGTATCCCAGTGTTGTTCCTAAAAAATGAATGCTCATCTTTGTGTGCAATGACCAGCCCATGAAAAAGGGGCTTAAGAGCAGACTATACTAAGGTTATGTGTCTGGTCTGAGGAGTCCTCATCTTGAGAATGGTGGTCCTCGCTGATCTTTAAACCCTTAGCTTTCTTCTTATCCCCTGACCCTATGCTGCACACTTCTAGAAAGCATGCTTCTAAAATTATGCACGCAGCCATTATTTCCTGTGCCCTATACACTGTATCAGGTACTGTCAATATCAACATCTTAGTTCTCAGGTTTTGAGTACAGGCAACAGGAAAGAGAGACTTGAAAATGTACAGCAACTAAACATGACATGCTTTAAAGAGCAAAAATAGCATTCTGAATGATGCACTATAATTTTTGGAGCACAGATGTCAGATGGTTTCCTTGTGAAGTTCCTTCCTGTGCAGACAGCCAGTACCAGCTTTATAAAACATGTAAAACCCCTCCAAGTCCTCAGAATACAGTTAAACAAATTTAGGTGCTGCTTAATCTCTGTGCCAGACCTTTGTGCGGGAAAGAGTTCCACCACTGAAAGTACTGCCTGATGCATACTTACACCCCCATGCTACACCAGGACACCAGAATGACATTGTAATAATCTGGATGTGAGCTGACAAAACAACAGATGACTGACCGGAAAAGTTTTCTTCTTGGTAAAATCATGTGGAGGGGAAAAAAAAGAAAGAAAATTTGTCCATCTCTGTTGCAACATAGACATCCAGTAAAAGAAACCCAACAGTGAACAAAAACCCCCACATTTATTTAAGAATGAAGACATGATTAAAACAAATGTCAGGCCAAACTGCACAAGCAGGAAAGATTTTTTTTTTCACTTATTTACAATTATGATTTATCGTTATTTATGATGTTTCTTCAGACCTTTTTGCTATTATCCACCCCTGGTACCTCTTAAAGCTAAAAGCCTAACATATCTTAACAGATGTGTTAACATCCAGCTTTCACATCCATCTGCAGATTTCCAGGAACCTCAAGCCATGCACCAAATGGAAGTCACTTCTTTTATTTTCAAATACACAGTTTTCCCTTCTTTCTATTCTTCACCCACCAGAAATAATTACAAGCTTCATTAGATATAAATCTTAGCCTTTATTAAATGTAACTTCTTAAATTATTGAAAGTTTATTACATTTCTTGGTGCCTGTCCTAGTGTAACTTTCCTGTTTTACTTCCTATTTTGTACTATTTCACTATTTCACAATTATCTGATGTCACATCCACAGATGTATGCAGACCAAATACCACATTTAACTATTTAACTTTGAAAGGCTTATATTCCCAATAATGACTTGAAATTTCAACCCTTAACATTCTTCTTTTGAAAGTACATAACTGCACTGTAACTTGTTTCAGGAAAAAAAAAGTATATGGTGAAGGTCTCGTATTTAACTCTCATATCTTTTTCATGGCATTAATGTGACCATTAATGAGGTGGAGGTGTGAGGTGGAGTCTATGTTGTTGCGTTTTATTTATGACATACAACTTTGTATTTTTGTCCCTCTTTTGGCTTTCATTAGAAGAATAACAGGTAAATGTTAACTGCAGTTTTAATCCCCTTGGAATTTTTTGAACAAAAAAGAAACCAGACAGAGATAGTATCAACAGTGATGGTTCAAACATGCATGAAACAGGATTTTTCAATGTAAATGGATGACTTACAAACTTTTCTCAGAAGCTGCTGAGATTTTGGGAGAATTTGGTCCTGCATATTTTTTTGTATTCCAAGAAACATTCTTAGTCCTTCAAACAATTTTTTTTTCTCATTTGTTTTCCGTACATAGTATTCAGCATTTTTCTAGATTTCAGATCTACACATTTAAATTAAGTTTTCTTGTTGTGCTTGATCCAGCAGGGAAATAAACTCCATGGCAACAGACACGGCTGTTTTAAACACGCGGTGGGTCACACAAAATATAGTCTCTGGGAGAAATCAAAGCTAGTTATTCAAGGACAGACATCTTCCCCAAGGAGAATTAATAAAAATACTGGTCACCAGAAGTATTTTATTTGCTTTCAGAGTTTATGCAAAGTTAAATTTCTGTTATAGATCCCTTTAAACCCCAGTATAATTCAGTACTTAAAATATTTTATAACAAGTTTCCTATCCATTTTAAAATGAAATATGGTTAGACCAGGGTATCAAGGATCCACAACAATTCAAGCATATGTTTTCTCAAGTAATAGTTAAGACTGGGAGGAGAAAGCAGAGATTCAGGAAGCAATGCTAAAGAGCACTGAATCAGATGTTTCAACTACATAGTAGACTTGAACAGTCTAGTTGTCTCAGGTTTAGGTGAACAACGTCTACTAACCAAAGTAAATTCAAATTCTATTGATTTCTAAGTCTTATTCCTCTCTCTGTAGACCTCATCAAAACATCACCACTCAGAAGAACTGGACATGAATAAATCCTGTTCACTGTACTTTTATAAGGACATCTGTCCTTTGACTGTGTTGTGGTTTTAGGCGCCACCTCTAAACCAAAATTCATCAAATATCATTATTTTAAAAACAAGAAGACAGAGTTAGGAGTTGCCTGAAACAGCTTATTTATAAGCAGAAGTCAGCATAGTGATAATGCTGTCCACTGGTGATCCACTTGTTTCTTGCTTCAAAGGGGGATGAGATGCACGAGATTTCTTTAAAATGAAATCTACCTCCAGCCTTAGCTGGAATAAGCAAAAACATAATAGGACAAATGGCAGTCACCACCTCTTACCTTGACCCAGTAGTCCTTCACTGTTTCCATGCTTAGATATGAAATTGTTAAACATGTATTTTAAATTCCAATATATCATATACTGATTGTAGCTGAAGAAGCCCTGAAAAACAAGCTAATGTTTGTCTGAGTTGTTGAACTTGTGTTGGAAATGTTCTGAATACAAGCCAACAGCTTTAACAAAGTCAAGATTATTGAAAATAGTTAAAGATTTATTTGTATTAATAGGAAAAAATCATTACTGTGATTGTTTACACCAAAAATCTGATTTGAAAGTAGACTTCGGAAAAGGTACATATATTATGAAACAGTTTAAATAGCTTAAACAGTGCATTTTTAACTCTCATCAACAAAATACCAGATCAAAACAGCTTGCAGATGGATTTATGTACAGGTTATTATAGATTTATGGAACCAGAATAAGTCACAAGATTGGTATCTAATTTTATTTTCCAATCTATAGCACTGAGGTAATGGCACACATTTTTGTAAAAAAAAAGAGAGATGCTGATGGAAAGTATGATGTAAGTGTATACTATAGTTCAATTGATGGGTTTTATAAATGCTTTAGTCATGCAAACATAATACTGAAAAGAGCCACTATGCAGAAAAAAAAAATCTCAGACCAATTATAGATGAATCTGAAGTATGGTCTAGTAGCATAGCCCTTTGAGCAGAAGGCACTTAAAAACTGAAGGAAGCCTTATATGGCCTGGTTACAGACGAAAAGGTGAACCTCTCAGCCCTTATATGCAGATTTAAGAGCACATGTTAGAAGTCATTATTGAAAATTTACATAAGTGCAACAAAAAACCTGGACGATATAGATGTATGAGATCAAAATGTGTGAGCATTTTACTTTCTACTTAGCCTCTATCAACCTGTGGCTTCATTCCTCAGAATGTGGAATCTAAAGAAGGTGGGATCTAAAAAGTAGACTATGTTGTACATTATTTCTTTAAACTTATGAAATAATAGTTTGATCAGTAGCATTATGTCTTCACACTGAATCCTGACATAGAAGTTAGTATTGAGTGACTTAATTCTAGTTGTGAGGGTTTATTTTGTTTTGCATTTGAAAGAGGCACAAGGATAATTTCTACATTTAATATTTAATATTTTGAATGACTTGAATTGGTTAAGTCTGGCTATCAGGAAAAAAATGGGGGAAGGTGAAGTGTGAAAAATTGCCATCTTTCACAGCTTTAAAATGTTGGCTCTGTTGTCTGCTATAATTAAGTCAACAGTCTGCTGGTCTTCCAGGCACTTTGACAACTGTTCGCCCACAGCCACCAGTAAATTAATAGGACTGTGCTTTTCCCAATGGGCACTGTATGCAGAATGAGAATTTTCTTGTCCCTTGGTCTGCTGCTGGTGAAGTGGTGATGGGCGATAATGCTCAGTGAGTAGGAGCTGTCAGGTCATTTGTTCCATTATAGTTGGACCATTCACACTATTATAGTTAGATGTGATAGCACTTACACCCTTTTTCATCAGGGGTTTATTGTATCCCAACTGTTAGCATTGTCTCTAAGGTAATAGACAACAGCTGTGAAGAGAATTTTTTGCCACAAAGCAAGAAGAGAAGAGAGTCTTTTTAGGCATTTGCAAGTTGTTGGGAGTGTTAGAGTTGCTTGATATTCATGAGGTTTTTACACAGGCTCATAAGATTTAATAAAATTCTTTATTTTAGTTCTGGCTTATACAGCTTTTCATCCCTGAAGGTGGGTTTTTTTGTGAGCTTTGGATTTAAATTAATCCAAGTACTACTAGCTTTCACCTGCTTTTTTTGAACTCAGTCATACAAACACTGACATATGTGGTCAGTTCACTGGAAAACTATAGAAGAGTTTAAACTAAATTTTCTTCGAAATGCAACAGTAGCCACAAGAGTCCATAGGTCTTAGCCTTACCCTGCACTAGAATAACCTTCTGTAACTAACGTGACTGGGGTTAGGATTAGTACTTCTGTTGTCCAAGGCTTTATTACACTGAAGCAAATCCTTAGCAGACATGGGTCAAGTAGAAGATGAAGGCTGTCTACCTAGAAAGAAACCTGGCAGAAAAATTTCAGGGAGTCTAGATTGTCCAAAACTGATGTTGCTATAGATGCCATTGTAAGGCCCTACCCTAACTATGCTTTTGTTTAGTGAACAGATTGTCTGACAGCAGAAATTTAGGTGATGTGTTACTGACTTGATCAGTAAACCATGAAAGGTTGCTTGAGATCTGCCAAGAAGGAAATTAGGGGAAAGGTAATTCTGTCAGGGGGAGGTCGTGACCACCAACTCTATCCCAGCCAAAACCAGGACACCTGTCTAATCAGAAATAGAGCTTTTGACATACTGGCAAAGTTCTGGTGCAGATGCAGGGAAAACCACAGGGAAGATTCACTACTTCTGCTGTAGATAGCTGTGACTTTGGACTAAGTATGGATTAAAACAGGCCAAAAGGTCTAACTATGTGTCCTGGTTTCAGCTGGGTTAGAGTTACTT
>VYZW01017765.1:3833-17923 GCA_013401315.1 Balaeniceps rex
AGAATACATCTCATCCTGAGATCTGATTAATGACAGAAACAATTCAAATTATTATGACTGCTGTAGGCCACAAGAGGCCCTATTGTTCTGGGCACCATAGAAAGCCAGTAAAATAGAATTTGCTCCAGAGAGTTTGTAGTCTAATTGAACAGAGCAGACAGACAAAGAGTAGGAGAGAAGAAATAATATTATCCCTCCCCCTTTTATACAGAAATAACTGAAATGCCCAGACCATGAAATCCTGGTGCTGTGGTCGTCAACAGCAAAAATTCTGTTCATGTGAATAGGGTCAGCATTCACACAGGATTCACAGAGACTGACTTCGTTAAGATCAGACTAGATGAGCAATCTGGCTTTAAAGTCTATGCATTTAAATGGCTGAGTTTTTCTGATCTGATGTTATATTAACCATCGTTAAAGAATACTTAAATGACACTTCTCGATTATAACATTTTTCTGATTCAGGGATACAGCAGCTTGTAAAAATCAGTTTGTTGATGTAATTTCATGTTCTTTATGTAAAGTTCATTCTTGACTTAGTGTTACCCTGATATTTATTGGTGATATCAAACCATTAGGTTGATGCCACCAGTAAAATCAGATCTAAAAACTTAATGACATTATAGCGACAGCAGAAAGTTAATTTCTATATTGATCTTACCTGGTTTGACTGTATCCGGGAATCCATGGCATTTATGTTGGATGAATCAGTTAGAGAGAGAGAATTTCTTTGAATATTTCATTAGTATAATCTGCATGGATAGTCATAGGAAGCACTAGAAAAGGAACACAATATTAAACGCATTACGCTCATCTGTGCTTCAGCAGATAAGCAGGCACACTTGCATAAACTAACTGGTTATTTTGCTGAGTTACCTAGGCAACAAATTTCTTTTTGTCCTGCCCATTCAGGATTCCAGTAAACTATTTGACTCCCACTGGTAGGATTTGGAGAACATTCACAGGAAAAGCCAAGTACAGCAGAATAAAGTCTTGGATACAAGAAGGGCAGAGTTAGTGAAACGTTTCATGAGGGTTACCAGACAAAAAGGAATCAACAACAAGCTGCATAAATAATTGAAGTGAAAACTGTATATGTCTGGTTTTCTAAGGTGTTAAAAACCCATGAATTCCAAGAGGGTTGGAGGGGCTGTAACCAAGCGACAAGTACTGAAACTTGGTCCTCTATTCTGGAAAAACAATGGGCTTGGAAGTCATAATAACAATATCTGGCACAGAAGATGGAGTCTTCCCATTGATTTCTTTGGATCAAGCCATAAAAAGAGATGTTTATGGAATGAAGAATGGCATTTTTATTTGGTTTAGGAGAGACTTATTTCAGTATCAAATCTGACTTTTCTAATAAAATATAGGTCAACAATTTCTCGACGAAGTAGACTTTTCCTGACACTAAAGAAAGATCACGTGTAAGTAATGTTTTGAGATTTTTTTTCTCAAAAGTTTCTTTTCAAAATAATAATGGACATAACTTGCCTTCTCTTGCATTTGGCAACTTATCTGTGGATGCATGAAAGGGAAAACAAAATCGTACCCCAAGTGAAGTTGGTGGCATGCAGCACTCCTGTTGATTGATGTGCAATAATGATTTCTCCCATTACATGTCTCACTGAGATGAGATATATTTCCCCTTTCACCTTAAAACATGGCTTTTTATATTGAACGAAATTATTGCATCCCTCATCCACAGATGCACATAAGCTTATGCTTAACCTTTTAGCCCTTAAGAGTAATGCCATTGAATTCGACTGGAGCAGAATCAAACTTGTATGCGCATACAGAAAAAACCCAAAAGGTATCTGCCAGATATCTGCCAGATTTTTCACAAGAGATTGAACCGAGCGTTCTTTAATAGAGGTCATGGTTTAGAGCTCATTGAAATTGATAGGCAAAATACCATCCATTTTAATGAGCTTTCTGTCAGTCTTAACTTGTCCAAACACCATTTCTGTCTAATTCTCAAAATCTGAAACAACTTATCCATAGCTGCCAAAACAGACAAGATCAGACATTTGATGAAGCCACCCAGAGATGAAAACTCTGATATGAGGGCAGTCCCGTTTGCTTCCATCCACATCTTTATTATAAATCTCATTTCATCTTTTCATATGTTAATTGTTAATAATTCCTGATGGAACACAACATTCATTCAGTACTTGCTAATTTATTGAACATAAGTTTCATCCAGTAATTTTAATCATTTGAAAATCGTTCTAAATTCATTTTGATAAACAATTTCCTGTTGCAGTCTTGGAAGCTTCCTTTTACACTGTGTCATTTGAAGCAGTACCTCTGGTTATTCTCCCGTCTAACTTTCATCATGGCAGATGCCACTGTATTTCCATAAATTGTTGTATTTATTTGTGTAACTGCTGCAGCTGCTAAAGAGTTATGTTTCCTTTTTTTGTGGAGAATTGATTACCTGAATTATATTGAAAAAATTGTTTCACTTCATCCATCAAAACCCTGCCTTCCTGAAACTCAGGTCTTGCAAATATGGGAATACTTAGGAGTCACTAGAGGACTCCTTTATTAAACTGGCTTTACAAAGTTGTCATATGTTAGATATTTAAGATAAATAGGCATAATCTCTTTCAGTATGGAATGGGAAAACTACTCACAATACATTTGACTCATTCAGTCTGCCATTATCAATACCAGCAGTTCTCAAATTTTTTATACTGGACAGCCTTTCCTTTTGTCTCAAATACTTTGCACCTTCCCCTCCCTTCCTCCCCAGCACCTTCCTGCCTCACATGTACATCTGCTTCATTCATATACTGAAACGTGTTTAGTTGTGCGCACGCACACACAACATACCAAACTCCACCTGCACACCAAACCCATTTTACATGCATATTTACAGGTGTGCGCATTTGTACATGTGTATGTATTTGTGCGTGTATGTGCGTGTGTCTGTGTGTGTGCACATTTACACACACGTGCAGTACACATGTAACTAATGAGCAAAGGCAGGTAGGGGAACAGAGTGCAAGTATTATACAGATGAAAATTTCATGGAAGACCATTGAATTTCAGTCCAAATGTGCTTTAAAACATATCTACTCTCTTTCAAAGATCTATCCATTCTTGCTTTTGTTTCAGTGATACAATATGTTTTACTGAACTACATTTCTGGTTGATGTTACTCCATTGCTGGGCCAAGATGGTAAAAACTACGCAGCTCTACATACGCTAAGAAAGGAGTGAAAGAACAGGAAAGCATGCAAAAGCAATACAGTTGAACGACAAACATAATTCGGTTGTTTAAAATTCAGAGACACCTGGCCTCACTGCAACCAAAGAAGGAGCTGAGAACTATACGTATTTACAGGCAGAACTTATTCCTGACATCTCTGATTTTTTTATCCCTATTCTTTCCCCGAGTCTTATCACCAAAAAAAATGTAGTTCAAATGAATGTCTTGTTATTCACTGTCTGCAAGGATAATAAAGATGTTCTCTAGCTGAAAACAGAAAGCAGGGCTTTCTATGATCATGGGGAAAAGAAGAGAGCAGCATTATGAGGAGAAACATCTATTTTTATTAAAGGTGTTTGTTCACGCAGCTTTTGTCAGGAAATCCAAATAATTTCCTCTCGCTTGCTTTCAGTTTGAAAAAATGGCAGCCTTGCGTTACACGAAAGGAGAAACAGCCTCGTTTCTCTGCAGTGCTTCTTTTATAGGAAGGAGACAGACACGCTGTAGCTGTCCACAATTCCTGCATTTAAAGCTAGAAACTGGCATGTCCTGCCAAAAGAAATTAAACGTAATGAAAATGTGTTTCTGGTCAAAGTCAGAGACTGCATTTGCCGTATCACAGTATATGCGTCCTGAGGGCTACATGACGTTCTCCTTTCAGCAGTACTGGGGGTATTTAAGCATTCTTGGGACTGATTTTCCATTGCTTTGACCCTCAGCTAAGTAACTGTACCTGTTGCTATGCAGGTGTGAGTTCTGGCCTCGCGAAATGGGGAATTTCTGAGTAACAAGCATTTAGCATTCACAAGGCACAGATATAAATATCTATTTTAAATCAGGTCTACTGACTTCAGTACAGAAGGCACTCTTGACTCATATATATTAAAAAGACAAGAAGACTGGATGATGCACCTTCCCCTTACTCTACACAACACTGTCTTTCATGTTCTGGTACTGTAGGACACCAAATCTGTTGGCGGGACTTCCCAGAGCATGTGTCTGTAATCCCTGATAAGGGGAGTGCACAATCAATATGCATTAGTCTCTCCTGCCAACTGATTAGTTTCAATCAGGGTCCAGTAAAAGCAATCCACTGGCCTGAAACAGAATGACTTCATCCAGTGCCTCTCTCTGCTTTAGCTGTTTTCATCCAAAATCCCCTCTGAAGACAAAGCTAGATTTTTTTCATAGGTTCCTTTCCCCCCCCTTTACATTTTGCTTTAGCAGAGATGAGGTGATATAAGCAGCAGCTTTTCTTTAAGGAAAAAAAAAANCTTCAAAGAGGCAAAGTCCACTGCTGGCCAGGGGGGTTATGAAGGTGCTGTTAAACTGCTTTATGTGACTACATTCTGCAGTCACAGACCTGCCAGGCCACTGAACTCAAACATAAACTAAACCCATCTTTCAGCTGCTCCGCTTTGTCTTGCTCTGCCAGCTCCATGCTGTATTCCAGCAGTTGGGAAATACGAATTTTCTTTTCTCCTCGACTCGCACTGGGGGAAGAAGGGGGCCCTGTCTTCAGCAGGAAACATTATGTGCTGTTGTTGCTTCTTCAGACGAACAAATCTTATTAAAAAACTAAGTGACCAGATGTAATTCTCTTGATTAAGGTAGTTTAATATTTCTATTGATACTCGTAGTTTATTGTGTTCTTTCAGACCTCATAGTTTTTGCAGTAGAATTGTGAAAGATCAGCAGCTGAGCGTCAGTAGTATTCCTCCTCATTTTGCATGCTGCCTTTGCTGTTTTGTAGAGCTACTGAATACAAAATGAAGCTGCAAGAGTGTGTTTGCTCTATAGCTAGCAAGGCATGAAGTACTTCTTTCTACAGCTGTGGAGTACATTCAGAATATTCAGAACAGTGTCACAGGAGATGTGATTTAATGTGTGACATTTAGTGTGCTATTGTGTGACACCAGATGATTAATGCTCACAGCAAAACACAGGCTGGTTTAAATAAACAAAATTAAATATATTTTTATGATTATAGAAATCATGTGTTAAATCTCTGAGGGAACATCAGCTGCTGCTTCCAAACGCTTCGTATTTGTTGGCTTGGTTTTAAATGCTTTGATTGTTCACTGGATTTTCCTATGACATAAATCCATTGACACTTTGGCCCAACAAGGCGAGTCAGTGATTTGGACAGTAGCTTGGGACAGTGGGTAGCTGCACATCAGTCTCCATCTTGTTTTATGATCAGCAATTTACAGCATCCTATTGTTCCCATTTTCAGCCTTAGAAAGACATCACGAGAGTTTAAATGGACGGGGACCTTAACCCAGTGCCACACTAGCAAGAGATTCTTCCTTCCCTGCCCCAAAGGCATTAGACCAACTGTACTTGTTGGTCACTCAGCGCGAGGGTTACTTTCTCTGTTCCGGCAATGTTATTTTCTGTAGAATGAGTCATTTGGGCTACAGTCAAGTGGGTGGATCAAAGACCAGTTCTGAGTCCAGTGTGTGCCCTGGCAGTGCTCCAGCTGCATACTGGAGCAAAACCATATGATTCAAACCACCATCCCTCTGCATCTTCCCCTCCACGGGAAGGAAACGCAGGCATGCAAACCACTAGACCATATCACATGCTAGTCTGGTCCTCTCTTTGGTGATCACAGGCACAGGAGTCGAGGGAAGACAAAAGTAGTACCAGCATCACAGAAGAGGCAGAGCCACCATCTCCCTTCAGATCTCAGATCTTAGCTGACAAGCAGGTAAAATAACATTTTCCTACACAATAGCCTTGCCCCATGCGAAGCAAAGTTTTAACCTGCAAGGTTCTAGGTAAGTTCTGAGATGGAGGACAGGAGCAAAGACTGTGATTTTATATTCCTCTTCCAACTGTGTTGGGGAAAACTGAGTCCTAACTGCTGTGTCTGTGCAGGTTTAGAGAGTGTTACAGCAGCATAAGTCACCAGCAGCGTTATTGTAATACTTACAATGGCATGACACACAAAAGAACACCACTATTTTAGATCCCCTTTAGTTTATGGGGAGATTGTGTCTTCCATTTGTCTGTGTTAAATGTCAACACACCTGCAAAATGAAGAATCTCCAAGCTCCATTTAAAAAAAAAAGGCTTTGTACAGAAAATGTAAAAAATAAGCAGGGCTTTACAGCATGAAAGATATAAATGTAAAACATGTTTTCCACTTGAAAACCTTTGTTTATGGAGTCATCAGCATGCATTTTCTGTGCAGACAGCAAAGACTTCGATCTGCCTTTTTCCTGAATACTGTTCAGATTATCATGCTTACAATGAAGGGTGGAAAATGGGCTGCCAGATGGCTAATGGCCCTTCTGAAAAATAGCCTTCTATGTTGCTTTTTGGAAGTCACTTGTCATAGAACTATCATAATATAATCTTGGTACACTTGTCATTCATAGAAGGAAGCATATTTTAAGCAGGTGTTATCAAGGCTAAGAGAGCCTGAATTAACTTGTCTTAAAGATACTTCTTAGTGCACTGCCAATAAATCTACTAACAAGTTGCTGTAGCTAGAAAATACATGCAAAGTAATATAGAGGCAGCATATAAGGGAATGAGTTCTGCCAGCTCCTCAAATGGGGGTCACGACTCCTCTTTGGGGGCCCGCTGTGTTGACAGCGGCTGGGTGGCTGGTGAGCTTTGCCACTGCCCGTCGTGTTACACACTGATATCCCTTTATCTCCCCAGGAGTCTCTGCCTTCACCTGTCTACTTATATTTACCTTGTGAATTCTCTGTGCAATGATTGTAGGCAGAGGAACATGCTGCCAAGAGTCTCAAGAGGCCTGAATTAATCTCATTTAACTTCAGGGATCTAAAGACAGGAACACAGACAAGCTAGGCTCCCTAACCAGTTACTGAGAAAAGGAGAGGGGCAAGCAACCTTTTTTATTCCATTACAGGCATCCTGCACCAAGGAAAAGTCCTCCAGCCTCTAAAACAAGAGGCACAGAGTGTTTTGATTGTTTTGTGCTGCATTGTCTTACGGTTTCACGCAAAGATCCTTAGATCAGGTTTTGCTTACTTATTATAACATAATAGTAAAATAGCAACAGTATTTGTGATTCTCATAGTATGCCCACATTTAATGGAGTGCATACTCATGTGTACACACACAAAATACACCTTTATAAATTCTACATCTTAGAATACAATAGAATAGAATAGACCAGACTATTTCTAGTTGGAAGGGATCTACAACAATCATCTAGTCCAACTGCCTGACCAACTCAGGACTGACCAAGTTAAAGGGTGTTGTCCAAATACCTCTGAAACACTGACAGGCTTGGGACACCGACCACCCCTCTAGAACGCCTGTTCCAGTGTTTGACCACCCTCTCAGTAAAGAAACACTTCCTAATGCCCAGTCTAAACCACCCCTGGCGCAGCTTTGAACCATTCCCACGCGCCCTATCACTGGAGACCAGGGAGAAGAGCTCAGCACCTCCCTCTCCACTGCCCCTCCTCAGGAAGCTGTAGAGAGCAGTGGGGTCGCCCCTCAGCCTCCTTTTCTCCAAACTAGACAAACCTAGAGTCTCCAAACCTAGCCACTCCTCATAGGACATGCCTTCCCTTTCACCAGCTTTGTTGCCCTCTTCTGGACGCATTCAAGGACCTTCACATCCTTCTTAAATCATGGGGCCCAGAACCGCACACAGTACTCAAGGTGAGGGACGCACCAACGCTGAATACAGCGGGATAATCACCTCTTCTGACTGGCTGGTCATGCTGTAATACACCCCAGGATGCAGTTTGCCCTCTTGGCTGCCAGGGCACACTGCTGGCTCATACTAAGCCTGCTGTCGACCAGCACCCCCAGATCCCTTTCTGCAGGGCTGCTCTCCCGCCACTCCTCTCCCAATTTATACTTGTGCCTGGCATAACTCCGTCCTAGGCGCAGAATCGGCATTTCCACTTGTTAAATTTCACCCCATTAATCATAGCCCAATGCTCCAATCTATCTAGATCCCTCTGCAAGGCCTCTTGTCCCTCAAGAGAGTCAATAGCACCTCCCAGTTTGGCATCATCAGCAAACTTGCTAATGGTGCATTCCAGTCCTGCATGCAGATTGTTGACAAGTATATTGAACAGGACTGGCCCTAGAATTGAGCCCTGAGGAGCACCACTGGCGACCGGTCACCAGCCAGATGCAGCCCCGTTCATTATGACCCTCTGAGCCCTGCCCTTCAGCCAGTTCTTCACCCAGCGCACCATGAACCCGCTCATCCCACAGTTGGACAACTTGTCCAGAAGGATGCTGTGAGGGACATCTTGCTTGCTTATAGTCTTGACTTTTTTTTTTTTTTTAGAAACACTGTGACTAGAAGTCCATTTCATATTTTTAGATAAGTGACCTGAAGTCATTTTTGCAAACTGGACAAAAATTCAGTTCTTACTAAACACATAAATTCATAGGTATGTCAGTTCCCACGCGTTTCTTTGTACTCATGCTTCAGGGCACAGCCTGAGAGAAATCTGCACATGGTCCAAAACTGACTGAAACTAATGGCAATCTTTTTTTTTTTTTTAATGGACTACAAAGGGATTTGGAACAGGCTCCAGATGACTCCGACTAAATTTAGCTTTTTTGGATGATGCTCTTTGCTATGGGTGTTTTGGACACTATATGATTGTTTGCTTGATTTAAACATTTAAGGTTATGGAACTAGACATTCCATAATTTCTGCTCAGAGGTAACTGCGCTTTCTCCCTTAGGATGGCTTATGCCTACCTTGTTGTAATCATCATAGTGAAGAGGAAGAAATGGTAACATCCTCGGCTTTTGTAAGTGCTCGATACAAGGCAAGGTATTTTACTCATGGTTCCAAGCTCTCTGTCCTACATGCGTCATAATTCAGAAGGTCAGTAATCAAGAGATCACCTCCTTACTTTGTTCCATAGTTGTACACACATTAAACTTGGAACAACACTGGAAAATAAATGAATTAAAAGTATTCAACGTTAGCCCGTTCAACTTGCACCCTACAAAACTGTAGCAAAGACTAGCACTGAAATATTGTGACAATTCGCAAGTAATTTCTGTTAAAAAAAATCTGAAGTGAACTGTAGCACGTTGTCTCCAATTATCTTTTTGTTTAGACCAAGGAGAAAATTCTGTAGAGGAAAAAAATCAATGGACACACATATGTAAAACAGGCATCAGCAACATTAGAATTGGCCTCTTTTAAGTCTCTGTGGGTTTCATTGAGGTTTTTAATAGCAGCTCGGCTGATGAAGACATATCCTTGGTTCAGAGCTGGCAGGAGAGTTTTATGGACTGCCACTACATGCTGGTAATTCCAAGCTGCAGCCTGACCCAAAGAGAACGTTTCCCAGGAGAGCCGATGAATTTTAAGACCAGTATTTCTCTTGTAATAAACTGTAAAATTTTATTAATTTCTGTGTCAAGCTATGCCAGCTTTCTGGCTGTTACCTTTAGAAATATGCCATTTACAAAGTATATCGACAGTAACAAAGGCCTCAAATAAATAGGCTTTTTGTATCAGGCTGTTGGTTACTGGTGAGGCTTTGGCATCATCCAGACCATGATCCTTACATGTCTCAGGGCAAGATGGACTTCTTGATGTCTTTTATTTCTTAGCATGTTTTGACATATTTCCTTCATTCTGTTCAGGCAACGCTATCATACAGTTACCGCTTGTAAGCATTTCAGCCCTGCAAGTTGCTTGGTTTTAAAATATGACTCTCAACAAATACATGTAAATAGAGTAAAAATGTTAAACTATGATTGAGTCTAAACTTTTTTGGTAGCATTAGAATACTTGAAGGAATAGTTGAAGCCCATCTAAACAAATTGTTCTTAAAGAAAACCCAGGATTTTTCCATGGCCAATTCCAATCCCTTAATGAGAGCACAAAAGACATGATTTAGACCCAACCCAGATTTCCTCTATGTGTTTTTTTTTCTTCCTTACTTAAAAGCACTTCTACACAAATAGAAAACCATTTTTCTGTAGGAATTCTTCCCTCTGTTTGTCCAAAAGATGACTCTTCCATAGGGAAGAAAAGATGCGTGTTTATGAGAGCTAGATAGTAAAAAAACTTGTTATCAGCAAAGCATGGGTCATATCTGAAACATCATTCATATTGTGATTCAGTGTGGCTGAAAAGATAAAAACTCAGGCAACGGGCTAAATTCCCCAGCTGCAGGAACAATTTCAATCTTTTTTCTCAGCCAGGTCCTAGCAGACCTAGAATTTTACTACCACTATCTGCCAGATTAGTTTCCAGAACACAGTGTTGCAAACACATCATTAAGAAAAAAACCTTTCAGACTATTTGATCACAGTCGAAAGTGGAGAGTGCCGTGAAGACTTTTGCATACCATGCTTTTTAGGAACAGCTGCCAACGTTTTGAGCTTTGCTGTGCTTGGTTTGGAGTTGCACCTATGTGAGAATGATTAGCTGGCCTGACCTCCAGGCACAGCCATTAACAGAGTTTGGAGGCTGCATTTGTAAGGTGCTTTGAAGAAGTCTGAACAATTTCTAAAACAGTGAGTGGAGCTGGGACTCACCTATTGTTTGGATAATACATTTATTTTTACCACCTTTCTCCATTTATCTGCCTGCCAGAATGACTGTGAATAAGCCTGGTATCCTTCATTAGCCTTACAGCCTCGACTATTGCACTGTGCTATTGTCTATAAACTGCATTTTATTACATGAATTTTGTCTATCCTTTTATTCAGTTTGCCTAATGCCTAGAGAAATTGGTCCATGACTCAGGCTTCTAATTACTGCTGTGAAATGAAAAACATTCATGCGGATGCTGTTGTAAGAGCAGTCCTATATAAAGAGAACATCGCTTGAGAAGCCCTGGTCATTGGAGGTAACAGATATGTAGTGTTGTTCATGAGTTTTACAGTACCAACTATGTCTGTGTATTGCGAATGGTTTCTCATGTGTAACTTTGTTTTATAGCCCTTAACCAATGCTAGCTGGAAGCCAAAGACAAGCTACCGAACCAATTAACAAAGGTCCCCAGTAAACCAGCAGTCTTCATTCTGCCTGGCCCCCTGTAACAACTGCAGCTTGATGCAAAATCCTTGGGGACTGCTGACAAGCTAAATTAATCTACAATTTCTCATCAACTGTGTCAGTAGATGTGAAGTAGCTCACAGGGGAAGTGAACTCACTTCTTGTTGGTATTATCTGAGTTACTAAGGTACTGTTTTCCTCCTCCCTGGCGCCGGGTTTTGGGGGTAAACCATCCATCTCTTTTTAATCCATGTATTTCCATTTTCCACTGTAGGGACAATAGCAAAGATTGCCCATTAAAAGGGACAGAAACAACTCAAGATTAGGTTGTAAACGCCACTTTTGGACTATGCCTTGTCACCTTTTTTAGAAAATCCTCACAAGAAAAATATTGCCTCCTCCCCAGGAAGGGAGCAGAACACCTGACAGTGGTGTAACCTCACTGTACAAGGAGAGAAACACATTGGGAGTCTGCTCACGCAGAAATTCTAGTGACTGTATGCAAGGCAGCAAGGAAGGGGGAAAGTAAGAGGTAAGCAAAAGCAAACAACAACAGAATAGGGCCAGCATATCAATGACTTGAACCCTAGTTATTTCTCTCTTGTAGTCAAGAAAACATCTCCTATTGCAGCACTGACACTCTGAAGTAACCACGGTAATGCTCTACTGCTGTTCATGGAGATGGGTTGAAAGAACAAGCTTTTATTTCACCCCACACCAAGTACACAATGTGATCACGTAGGCTATGAACTGGACAGAAATTCCCCTATGAGCAATGAACTTAATCCAGCAATCTGTTACCAAGAATCAGAGAAAAGTTTGTTAACACAAAGCAGTTTTTTGGGGGTGTTTGTTCCCCCTGCCCCTGATTATTAATCTCAGGCACTTGGGTCTAATTATGCTCTCAAACTCAAGTACCTCTCATTGATTTTACCAAGACCTACATATACCTGAGTCCCATTCAGGATATTCAGCTTTCCGAAACTCCCATAGGATTACTGTCAATGGGAAAGTACTTCTCAGCTTCTTAGAATAGAGTGACATCTTGTGGTTTCTTCTTTTGTCCATCATTGAAAAATAAAAATTAGCCACAAAAAGCTTTGACTGAATTTTTCTTGTTTCTGGTATAACACTAAGATCTTACTCATTTGAGGAATATCATGTACTTGATTCACAGAAACCAATACAACAGTTTACTTTGCCATCATCAAGGCTTGTGGAAGGACAGTGGAAAATTAGTGCTTGGAACAGCAACAAAAACATTCAAATGCATACAACATGACAAATTTTTGTTTGAGTGTAGTACTAATCTAGAAAAACTGCCTGGTGCTCAAGGTCATGTACAAGTGGGATCTTATCAGTTAAATAAGTCAGTCTCCAGTGGCAGCACCACTACTAAAAGGATTCGTAGGGAAAGTACTCTTTCTAACTGCAGCTCTGAAAAGCATTTCCACCTGGACTCCAGTAGATGTATGCAAGAAAGAGAGATTATAGCATTAGGCAACTGCATCTCATGCTTAAACTCCATCTGCGTCACAGAAGGATCACAGTAGACAGTGTCACATCATGGGTCACTTACACAGCACAACTACAGAAGTTTCAGTAATTTATTTTCTGATATAGCCTCCAACACAAAATACAATTTTTAATTTTTTTTTGAGACTACACACCTAAACTCACATATGAGCCACTATTAACAAATTCCCCTTACAAAAAAAAAAAACCCCAAAGACAAAATTATTTTGCTAGTTTTGTCTCAAAAAAGCAATATCATCTTTGAAAGGAACATTATACAAAATCTAGATGAAAAACCACAATGGAATAGTATTCATATACCTCAATAAATTGGTAACAATACTTAAGATATTATCACTACTGAAAAACAGTATTGTTTGAGAGCTGTTCTCATTGTGGTCTACAACTAACATCTTTGCATAATTTCGTAATAAATCAATTCCTGTTGTTGAAACCCAGGTAATTCTCAATTTTCAAGAAACATGAAGTGGCTATTTTGCATCTGTAAGGACTAGGAGAGGATCAAGTGAAGCAACTAGTGTTTGCATTTCTGTTTCTGCTGGTTTTCCTATACGCCCATTTAGGCAATTCTCAGAATCAGATTTGGAATATGCGATTCTGCATCATTCCACTTATACCTATGCTCAGTCCAACTGCTAGGGAAGTCTGTGCACTTGCCTGATATCCTCTATAAATACTTCTGACTGGCAGCTGTCCTTCCATAATTCCATAGCTTTAGTTCAAATCTATCTTCAGTCCCTCCCTTGGTAAGAAGCATCTATGCTGCAAGGAACTAATGCAAAGAAAACACAAAATTGGTCAGGAAGAACTTTCGACAGACTGAAAATAAACATGACTGAGGGTTGTCATCTGCTTCCTCATGTCTTTCCAACTCAGAGTGAACATCTCAAAAATTAGCCTGAAAAAGTGTAATAGCTTAAAAATCAGGCTCCCGTGAGGTTAAAACCACAAGAGATCCTTAGCATATGGGTCACTTTTACAGACATTAGGTAATGTTCATAGAATCGCTTAAACATGAAGAACCAGCCCTTACATGACTCCATGTCAAAGGAGCTGGTTTTACCTGCAGTGAGGCTAGTTCTGTACCTTGGTAAAATTAGCTCCTGCTCCTTCTTAGAAACACTACCTCTTTTTCTCTCCCAAGCATAACATTTTTAGCTATACAGAACTAAAATCACAATTTTTGTCTAAATTTGAATACAAAAACTGTCTCACCAAGTCCAGACTATAATACACTAAGGGTAATAAGCAACAGCAGTACACTAAGGAGCTCCATTTTTCTTCCGGGCAACAGAACTAAACAATTCAAGGAGGCAGGGTTAGGCATGTTCAAATGAGGGGCATAACCCGCCT
>VYZW01017767.1:1698-23870 GCA_013401315.1 Balaeniceps rex
GGAGATAAGCCAGGACATAGCAAGTGTTAATACCACATGCTATATCAACCCGTACTGGTTTCAACAACAATACTACTTCTTGCTTCTGAGCCAGAGCGAGCAGATACCCACATCTCCTCCAGCTTAACCTACCCACACACTGCAGAACCCAAACAGAGTGAAGATAAATCTTGTAATTTCCAGAGGTTACTAAGAAACATGGTATGTTAGCTCTAATCCTTATTTTTTTATCCCTCTGTTCCAAAGACAGCCTCCATAGTTTCCAGCCCACCTGTTTGGCTGTCAATCTGTCAGTGTTTCCTGTCTTTCTGCACCCCCCTGAACTTTTGAACGTTGGCCAATTTCAACATTCCCTGACACAGAGCTAAAAAGCCTCAAAGATAAAAAGTTTCTGAAAGTCTTCTGCATATTGACTGTTGGAGACAGACCCAAGTTAGTTGCAGTTCAGTAAGTAATGCAAGTATTGCAGAGTAATAATTTACAATCAGGCTACAACAGTCTTATTTTATGATCGTAGTTAAGCTGAAACTTGTGTTACATAATACCTTACCCTCCCATAGAAACACCGGCTGCCATGAACGGAGCTGAGGGGTGCAAGCTGTGTACATGATGAATAACGGCCTCTAAATCCTCTGTGTTAGCTGCACAGTAAGTCCTTGGTGTCTGTAAGGAGTCAGAGGGAAAAATGCCATCATAAGCTTTTGTATTATCCTTTAAGGACAAAGCAAACTGAACAGTGGATCATTTATATAACAAGATAAATTTAGCATTTATCGTGAAGCTGTGCTAAATAGCAAGTATAAACCCAGAGCATTTCAGGAGGAGGTGGAGGAAGGAGTTATACTTGTTATCATTACAAAATAAAGCAGGTGACAAATATCTTCAGTATCTGCAACCACCAGGTCATTAGATGAAATCTGAACACAAAGCCACGAGCTAAACTAAATAGAACTAGATCAGAACTAAATAGGCACCGATATTTTTAAAGTACCCCGAGGAAATGAAAACACATCATAAAGGCTGCAATTTACAGAAAATAAAGTTTTAATGACAGTTTTACCATCTTCACGCGCATTCAAATGCAAAAGAAAACATTAGCCTTCAAGTTCTGTCACCTAGCATTTGAAAAGTAGCCAATATTTAGATTCTACACACAATACAGGCAAATAAATAGATAAATAAATTCACCAGTGCCCTTTACCTAATTTACTAAAATACTCTATCAACTAAAGCAATGAAACACCCATATTATCCCTTCTCTATCTACCATCAGCATCTCTTAAAATCTTTAATTGGGACATGGAATGACTTCCACTGGCATCACTGGATTTGGGTAACCCCTTCCCTGCTTACTTGAAGGATAAGCACAGCTTTTGAGCCTCACCCGCACAGACAACTGCTACAGGCCACAATCTGGGGGACTATCTGGAGCAGTATAAGGGACATATGTCATTTTAGGTACAATAAGAATCACACTGAAATAAGTTTTTTCTAATGGTGTTCTCTAGATTTCATCTACAGCACGAGAGAGATTTTAACCATAGAGTTGCAACTAAACATGTTAGTGACCTTGACATAACTATACGTAGTGGCTGGCCTGCCAAAATTCAGTATAAACATTAAAACTAAATACAAAAATACTTAATTATGAGTTAATTGAACTTATTTATTGCCTAAAGCAACAATGTTTTTTAAGGTTTTTTTTAAATCGCTTTCAGCTAAACAGCCTGGATATCTGTGGGCAATTTGAACAAGTTTAATTAGATGAAACTAATTACTTAAAATACATTTAACAAGAATATTGATACGTTGAAGTCAAAGATTAAAAAAAAAGGAAAGAAAAGCTAAATCTGGATAATTAAAACTGAAGATGTTCTTAATTTCCATTTATGTTGCATTTCCAGTTCTCATCCACATGAATCACTCTTCACTGTTTTACACCCTATTAATTATAAACAGTGTGAATGTGTTTTATTTTAATTAAATTGTCAAGTTTACAAGGAAAAATAAATTCTTTTTGGTAACTTGAGTCTAATGTATTCTAAGTGAAAGTGTATTTGATTAAAAGTTTATAAAACTAGAGAGATGTGTTGCATTTTAATTTCAGTTAATTCCTGACACTTTAATGTCTATCTACCTACTCATTGTATGAAGATATTTTAAAACACCATCTTAGTTCACATTGGCTGTGGTCAACCTAATATTTGATTATTCCATAACAATAATTCACAGTAACTTTCAATAACAAACGAGAACAGCATTTTAAAACTGATTCTTTAAATAGCTATTATTTGGTGTAAATTTGAATCTGTCTTTAAAGAGATTAGAAAAATAACTACTTGCATGACTAATTTCTACTGTGGTGCTCAACTATGCTTCAAACTCATTAGCTAGGGATTTTATATTAAAATGCAGAAACCCCTTTGCAGAAAATGTGATAATTTCAGCTGGTTTGCTTCACAGTAAGATCTTATAAAGCTTAAAGATGTAAATCCGATTACAGTAAAATACACACAATGCATCCAAACAAGAGATCTTTTCTCTTAACGATTCAGAAATTCATCAATAAGGACTTTGTGTGTCACAAAACTGCTTTGTAGATCCATCTCCAAAAGTATGCAGAAAACTACTCTTAACATGCCAATATTTGCATTGAACTGCTTTAGCTGATTATGGGAAAACATTCTGAGCTTTTTAAAGTTTGAAACCAGGGGATTAAAAAATGCAAAACAATACTGAGTATTATGCACATTCATTCCAGCTGCAGATCTGTCAACAAAACGCATATCAAGAAACAAAGCTTATTCAGCAATATTTCATCATGCCTTGTCCCTAGCTGCAGAAAACGTTTAGCTTCAAGACTTTGTCATTTGTGGAATTGCCAGTTATTTCTAAGCAAACATGATACGTCTGTCCCAAAAAATGTCTTTTGTAGCTGAGTTTGTGTCGTAATTGCTGAGAAAAATACAAGAACACATTTAACTTTTAGGATATGGCTATCCATAAAAAACCTGGATCATTAATTCAATAACATATAATATGGATCAATTTTAATGGCACAACCTTTTAACCATATCAAAATCTAGTTTAAACTCACATTGGCAACTGGGAAGGTAATTACGACTGCTTATATTTGGATTTGTATGTTAAAACAACGGGAGAAAATTGCATTGATTGAATTTCTTGGATGCGTGCATTTTAGCTACTGTAGTATTTTTGGAAAGAAAGGTATAAGAATTGTTCATTTTAATATTACAGATATTAATAATTTAAATTATTTCCTAAAATGAAATGTTCACAAAAATTGTGTGTTGACCAGTTGACCTCTTTGAGATGTAAAATGAAAGATGAATATTGGCACATGATTGATCTACCAGATGACTAGACTCTCTTCTCTGCATTTTCAACATATGCTGTGAGTTTCTCTCATTTAAATCCAGCCATACAAATAGACACGAACGATTCCATATATACCACTGACAAGTAAGAGGTGTTTATCTTAGAAGTCATCCTTACCAAAAGATCCTCACCAGCAATCCCCCGGTTGTTAAAAACCACGCATCTAAAAATTGAGACAGTAAATTCAATTATACACACTGTTCATTCCACTAAAAAAAGATAACTTAAGCACACAAAACAATGAAAAAGCATAAAGAAAACCCAGCCAGTTCTATGAATAAGTTCAGCACATAAATATTTATCATCCTACAGATCCTAAAGTCTGACCTGTGTGGAACAACCTTTATACCAAAACAGAGTTCACTGAAGTCAGTGGGACTCACTACGAGCTCTGTAATTAGCCGGTCTAGGTCAGATTGCAGGACAAGAGCCCCTGGCTTTACCTGAAGATGGTACACGCATCTTGTTCTGCCTGCACTCTGAGCTGGCCAAATGTAAGCCATAAGCTCTGCCAGTGCAGGGCTGAGCTAAAAGCAGTGCTCTGAAAGAGGACGTCAGAGATCCATGTGTAGACATCCTCCAAAGCTACATAACTGTATTAAATAGCAAGAAATGAGCCAAATCAAAATTATAATGACAGCTGCATCTAAGTGGCAGGTTCTTGGGGATGGGATTTTTTTTTTGTCTGGTATAGCAGAAGTTTCTGTTCTCTCTATGCTGGTGGGAGTCTCTGAATTTTCTAGCAGTATTACCATGATTTAAGGATCTATACTTTCTTAATAAATCTTACTTTTCTATTACTCTTCTACCATCTCACTGTAATAATTTTGTTAAATAATATATACATATTTTAGATGGCTTAAAGGCATGAAAAATTACTTATTTCGCTATTTTTCTCAAATGTTACTGTTTAAAAACAAAACTACAGCATTCTGTTGAAATCTGACCTAAAGCTGTCCTTTTTAATGGTATACTTTCTTTTCTTAGGTGATCAAATGCAGGTATTTCTTTCAGGAATACTTAAAAAATTAATAGTAAGTAGTTGTCGATTTGAGGGCTTTCCTCCTCTGATATTTTTTACTGGTAAGTTTTAAGGTGATTTTAAAAGTACTTTGAACAGTTAAAGTGCTACTTTACTTTCATAATTTAGTAAAGCAGTTATCCAAGCCTCCAAACAGAGAAGAGATAGCCAGACATATAGATAAGACCTCATATATACATATTTGAAGAACTTATTATAGTCAGTACCAGAAGCCAATCTGCAAAGACAAAATGCAATATTCCAAATACAGATCCTGGAACAATGACAACTTATTTTAAAGCACAGCAGCAGCAATATGATTACATAAAGGAATCTACTCATCAACTAATACACTTATTTTACCCAACTCCGACCAGAAGCCTTAATAACAAAACTAAATTAAGCAGTGACAATTAAGAGGTGACAAACCTCTTCCTTAACAACCACCACCAGTAAGAGTAGGCTAGCTCTCCTTTCTGCACTCACGCATTTGAGCTGCTGAGTCAAGCAATTTTGGCATTCAGAAGCTGACCTCCTCCGAGGCCTGCTGCCAGCAACCCATCCACACGAGTCCTCTTGGAGCGGAATACAAACCCATTCTCTAGAAAGTGTAAAGGTAACACAAATACCGATATTATAATTTGAGAAGCAGCAGCAAAGGCCTATGCAGACTTAGCTTGCTTTCACTGCAATCTCTGGGGCACATCTGCAGATACTAAAACAGCCCTTCCAAATGTACTGCCTCTTATATAATTCTACTATTATTATTATTACTAATAATACTTTCTTACATAAACTAATGTCTTTAGATCTCATTTGCCTTAGGAAGGCATCTTATACATATACATACTTATATTTGATCATATTAGAAGAAGCAAAATACTAGCAATGAAACACAACGGTACCTATATCCCAGTGTTTCGCTTTGATGGATCATATGAAGAATGTAGGATTCCTTGCTCGTTCCTGTCAGGCCAGGCAGTAACAGGACAGTGGGTCTTGTGCTGGCATCCGGATAATATAAGCTGTCATTATTATCAAACCAATCCAACGAAATCTGTCCTCCATCTGCTGTTTTAATGAGCTCACTGAAAGGCACATTTCAAGACAACACTGATTAGACTGAAAAATACATACATACTATTAAGAGTGCTTACAGTGTACAAATTACCAGGTATGAATTCTGCATTTTTAATTATGTTTTAATACTCAAAGTACCACCTAACTAGGTGTGTGTGCATGTTTACCATTCAGAAAGAGCCATGCTTTCAGCTGACATGAGTTAGCACAGTCAATTTGTGGAGTAATTCCTGTTCACAGTAAATGAAGAGCTGGCCTTTCATGAACTGCTGCTGATGTACTGGAAGCTTGTAACTAATGTGATTTTTGGCATTGCCTTCTATTTTATATAGGCTTGTATACTGCAGATTTCCTTTGGATCATCCGAGAATCTTTTGATAGCACACTGGGCAATGTGTTAAACGTTTATCACATTTTCTTCTCTTTACCCAAAGCAGCAGCATGTATAATGGATGGCACTTTGTTATGTTTTAAACACATGGAACACAGACACTATATCTTTCACCCTGTATCTCCACAAACTTTGCTAGAATGCACTCTTAAACCATATATCTTAAGAATGCAACAAATATGATAATAACCCAAGAAGCTAAGCATGCATTAAACAATGACAAGAAGGTTTCATTCTTTTTTTAGAAACATACAGCATCTTCCCTCTTCCTGGCAACGAAGACATTGTACGAGAGAGTTGGTGTAGGAACTACCAAAATGTAAGCCTACCTTGCATTTGATTTTTCATTTGAAAGTCTTGATAGCACCTACTCCAGATTTTAAAGCTCATCAGCCTTGTTGGACTCATTAGCTCAGCTTTGCCCTTTTTCAGTAACGGAAAGTAGATGCAATGCTGGTGTGTACTGCCAACACGATCTCAAATGGTGCAAAATAAGCATTGCCCCATGGAACTATGTTTCTTCCCTCACAAACCTTGAAATAGAGAGTATACAAGAAAGGCTAGAAAAAGTGGACATGGCCATACCACTGAAATGTTTCCTAGTTACTAAAACTAAGGGAAGCTGCTAAATGCTAAATCTATTCTACCATGCAAACAGAGCTGAAACAACTTGTGCTGCATCCAGGTTCCGGCGCATAAAAGTACTTCTCCTTAGGTCTTGTGCCAAATGCCTCATTTGCCAGACTAAGTCTCATTTCTGTGTGAGAGAGATCAGCTGAGGACAAACAATAAATATAAGTTTTTTCCCCTCTTAGAATTTAAGCATCAAAGAACACAACATAAACCCCACAGGTAAAAGTTACTCTGAAAATCCCAGAAGTTTTATATATTCAAAACAAGGCTGAATGTGGCCGTGCTATGGTTAAGGTAGAACATGTTGGTTCAATGGACAGATATAGTGATTGCATGACCTTTGCAAAATGATGGCATTCAAACACCAGAATATTTGATACACCAGCTGACTGTGCTGCCATCCAGAGGGACCTCAACAGGCTGGAGAAATGGGTTGACAGGAACTTCGTGAAGTTCAATGAGGGGAAGTGCAAAGTCCTGCACCTGGGAAGGAACAACCCCATGCACCACTACAGGCTGGGGGCTGCCTGGCTAGAAAGCAGCTTGGCAAAAAGGATGTGGGGGTCCTGGTGGACACCACGTTGAACATGAGCCAGCAATGCACCCTCACAGGAAAGAAGGCCAACAAACAGCCTCCTGGGCTGCATTAGGAGGAGCGTTGCCAGCAGGTCAAGGGAGGTGATCCTTCCCCTCTATTCAGCACTGGTGGGACCACACCTGGAGTACTGAGTCCAGCTCTGGGCTTTTCACTATGAGAGAGACATGGACATACTGGAGAGGGTTCAACAAAGGGCCACAAAGATAATGAAGGGACTGGAACGTATCTCCTATGAGGAAAGGCTGAGAGAGCTGGCACTGCTCAGCTTGGAGAAGAAAACACTCAGGTGGATCTAATCAATGCATTTAAATACCTGAAGGGAGGTTACAAAGAGGATGGAGCCAGGCTCTTGTCAGTGGTGCCCATTGACAGGACCAGAGGCAATGGGCACAAACTGAAACAGAGTTCCATCTGAACATCAGGAAACACTTTTTCACTGTGAGGGTGACTGAGCACTGGCACAGGTTGCCCAGGGATGTTGTGGAGTTGCCATCCTTAGGGATATTCAAAAGTCATCTGGACACGGTCTGGGGCAACTGGCTCTAGGTAGCCTTGCTTGAGCAGGGGGGTTGGACAAGGTGACCTCTAGAGGTCCTTTCCGACCTCAACCATTGTGTAATCCTGTGAACATCTAACCACATCAGTTCCTATATTGTCACCAATATTTCAGTGCTCCAAAACTCTCTGAGCTAAAATAGGGCCATTTGGGAACCTTGACCTTCTAAACCCACTGTATATTGCATCCAGGACAGAGATGATTGCAAGTCTATGATGGAGTTGTAAAGGCGGGCATAAAGCAAAAAAATAGGCACAAGCTTGAGCAATGACGCAGTGGCTGTGACACAGAGTAAGGTAACCACTGGCTACCAAATCACTCACTTTCCAGAAGAAAGGCACTTACTTCCTGTACTGTACTTGGGGTCTAGAGGTGATAAAGGGACGCAGCAGTGTCTGCACCCGACCTTCCCAGCACCAAATTGTGGGATAGTAAGTTTCTGTCACAACAGGGCAATATTCCTCGAGAAAGCGGCAGAAACGGTCGTTGCTGGCCACCAGCTGGGGTTTCTAGGAAGAGAGACTACAGTCAGGCATGGGCATTCATATAAAACAAACTAACTAACAAATAAATAAAGAAATGAAAGCTTGTTTAAACCCTCTCCCAGTAAACTGATCCCTTTCATACAATAATTTGCAATGCTTTTTCCTTTCATGGTAAAGAGATAAGTAAACAAAAACCAAATGAAATGCCAAAATGCCCAACTGAAAAGTGAAACCCACTACACATAATGGGTCCCTTACCTATTTCTAATAACATGCTATTCTAGCTGTACTTTTAGCAGCATTGTGTCTTTCACTGACAAATCAAAACCACACTGTCTCACAGTAGGAGAAGGATTTTACTGAATCAATTTTCTTGCACCACACAGAAACAATGCTTAATCTGTGTACTTTGACTGTGCACTTGCAGTACCTATTTTAACCTGATAGGACACTCCTCCTCCCATCTCATAAAGCGGTACAAAACTGCCTTGGTTACTCATCCCTGATAACGCTCTGCATAGAGATTTTTTCTTAAGCTTCCGTTTGTATACCAATTAACATGGAAATCCTTGTGTACCAAACATCTCATGTTTTAGCAACCACATTTCTTAAACTTCTCTTTTACACTGACTCTCCAACACGCAAGCGTTAATAGGACAATAACAGATGCTTTGAAGAAAACCGTTACACATGTCCTCCCTTCATTTTTCTCCTCTGACCAAAATCAAGTACCCTCTTCTCGATGAAGAGGAAGGCTATGTTCTCAGCTGTTCTGTGAAGGACTGTGGCAACGGACGTCTTCAACAGTCATAAATCTTTTGATATGTGTATTTTCAGTTGATTAAGCATTCAACGAGGCGCTCTCACCACGGGGCTGCTTGAGATCAGATCAGGCTCGCTGTATCCAAGTAATTTGTGAATGCCTAATTTATCTGTGAAACCGCTACTGATGAGAAGACATACAAGAGTGTCCTAGCCCCCTAAACACTGCCACACTGATGAGAAGACATACAAGAGTGTCCTAGCCCCCTAAACACTGCCATAGGGGCTCCAAAGATATTTACGATGGTACCAAAGGCAGACACAAGGGCAGCAAACTACTTTTATCGCCTGCCCTATTAGTAAGGCAAAGAGGTCAGGTTTTTGTTGTGGAGGGAGGGCTCCTGACCTCCCTTACCAAACCATCGCCCCCAGCCAACTGGGGTACAAACTGCGTTTCGGGGAAGTCTGAGGCCAGAGCCCCTTCCCCTCCCAGGCCGGGCACGACCAGACGGGCGCTCCTTCAGGCCGGCCGGCCCCGGGGGGGCGACTGGCGGGAGCCAGCGGAGGAAACGCCTCAGCGGTTAACCGGGGGCCCAACGGACCCGGCCGGCCGGCGGGGCGGGGGGCTGCGCGGCCCGGGCCGGCCGCGGAGACGGACCTGTGCCGGGGGCGAGCGGGGTTTCGGCCAGCCGGGACCCCGGAGCGGCACCTTCAGAGGAAGGACGGGGGCTGTGAGGACGAGGCGGGCGCAGCGCCCTGCCTCCCGGCTAGCCGTTTCAGGTGCCGACGCTCCCCTCGCCAGAAGGGCGCCGGCTGCCTCCCCTAAGAGGAGTGGTCGAGGTGACCTTCGCGGGACGGTCCCCCCTAGGCGGGACACCTGCGGAGCCCGCCCGCCCCGCCGCCCTCCCGCTCACCTTGGCGATGCTGCTGAGGTAGTAGCAGGCGTAGGCGACGCCGAAGCCCAGCACCAGGGACAAGCCCACGCCGGAGCCGAAGAGCCCCACGCGGACCTGGCTCTCCAGGTAGAGGGAGAGCTCCCTGGTCAGCACCTGCCAGTCCATCGCACACCCGGCACGGCAGGGCAGGGCAGGGCAGCGCAGCGCACACCGGCTGCCGCGGCCGAGCCCACCCCGGCGCGGAGGGAGAAGGAGGAAGGAGGAGCTGCTGCCCGCCTCCCGCTGCTGCTGCCCGCGGACCGCTCCGCGCTACAGCGCCGCCGGCGGCATCTCCGCACCGCCCCCGCCCCGGCCGCTGANCACGGCAGGTGCCGCCCTGGGCTCCCTCGGTGTCACCTTACCCCTGCGCTGTCCCTCAGGCAGGGCGTGTGGGGTCAGATGGGAAAGGGACCCGTCCAAAACCGTGAGGAGCAGCTAGTGCAGGCGTGTGGAAACTCAAGTCACTCCTGGACAGGCAGCGTGTCCCCTTCCAAAACACTATTATTGGTACCGGACACAAGTCCTGTACCGTACAGGAGGAAGAGAGGACACCGGGGCTGCCAGATGCAGCATTGGTTAATCAGCAATATCTGTCTAAATATTTTAAGTGAGACTGAAGTGTGGAAGTGCTTTTCCACTTCTCACTGCTGTTACAAGGCATTAGTGAGGATCAGAGAGGAGCAGACGTGTTACCTAACTCCCAGGAGAAATTCTGCCCGCTCCCTTTTGGCTGTATGGATTGTTGCATGGAGGTCCTCACGGATTTGCTAACTCAGATGCTTCCCCCTTCAGCTTCAGAAAAAGACACACAGTATCTGCATCTTTTCCTTGGCAAAGTCCTAGAAGCACAGCTGATAATGCAAAGATCCTGGAGCTGAGCATCTGCTATTTGAGATGTGCGCATGCACCACAGGACGCAGTACTTTCTTCCTCCTTATTTTATGCTTCAGCTCCATGAACTGTTGAGAGAAGACAGACTTTGCTGGGTGAGGCTCTTCACTTCTCACCTTAACTGTGTTTTCTTGCTATATCCAAATCTTAAAATCTAATTGAATTGGGGACTATAACAAAAAAAAAAAACCAAAAAACCAACATGTAAGAGCCGAAAATGAGATGTGGCCTATTTCAATTGCTTCTCCTTACACGGACAGATCTTACCAGAGACATTATTCTGCTCTGACATAAAACATCTAGGCCCAATTTTTTCTTGTTCACCATGAAATAGTGGTGGCAAGAATTGAGAAAGGTAAACTAGTAAGAGTGTATTGCAATGTTCTGAAGAAATTTAAAAATGCCTATTCTTCCTGTCCAGTCAGCTATTCAAAGTTTCCAGAGACACAGGGGCAGAGCTACTGCAGCAGTTGAAGCGTATGGGAATTGGTAAGCAGAGGCTAGGAAGTGTCTGGGGTTTGTTTCTTTTCTCCGCAGCTGTTGCAGAAAAAGAAAACTGAATGGTTAGAAAGCCTGTTGTCATTGATACTGTGCTTCCTCTGCTTCTGCTTATGGAGAACAGCCATACCCAGGTCTTGGTCCTGACTTGCTGGGAACGTATGTCCCAGATAAAAGGATTTATCGTGGAGGAACACTCCAGTGTGAGCAGCTGGAGTAGATAGATTAGTTCTGAGAACATGTAGGTTTCATCAACAATGTGAACTTAGGAACCTTCAGAGACACTGATTTGGCTGAACCGAGGACTAGACTTTAGGATGCAGAGGAACCTGCTACTTCTGAAGAAGGGGACTGGTTGTTGCTTGCAGCAGCCTGTTCTCCTGCATTCAAGTCCTATCCCCATTAAGCTGAAGAATCCTTGAGCCACCCAAAAACTAAAGAAAAGAAAAATCCCAAATGGCTGAGAAAGAAGAGGACACAGTGTGTGTCCGTGGGGCTGGAAGGCTTATAAATGCCTATGAACACACTTGACTGAAAAGCAGAAGGCATGGCTGTTGATGGTTAGAGAAACCCTTCTGAGGTACACAAAACCAGCGGCTTAATGACGTCATCAACAATTGAGAGAGATTGAATGCACGAAACAAGATCTAGACACAAAGGTTGATGACGTTTATCTGGTCTTTGACCGCTACCCTGTGTTGGTTACTTGCTGGAGTATTAACAATGTCAGGCATACATGACACGTCGTAGGCAAATGGAAATAAATTACCTGCGCTGAGAAGGGCTGAGGGTTTTTTGTTACTGTGTAAGCATGTTGTTACACTGTCAATAGCAACAATGTTAATAACTTCCTTCTCTTTTAAGCAATCCCCATCAGATCCTCCAGTTTCAGTGTGGTTTTTGTTTTTTCTTTAAATCTTTAAAAGGTTATCCTTTGGCCTAACAACACATTTTGAAGAGCTGAAAAAGCAAAGGCTGTATTCTGATCGTATCACAACCACTTCCAAGCAATTTAGTGATTGCAAGTTGTGTGTGTGGGAAGAAAACAAGGTGGTCACTATGGTGCTTTGAACTCTTACCGCATTTTTTTCAGAGGAAGACAGTGCTACATTCCCAGAGAGACTCACTGTTTGCACTCTGCTCTGTGAGTGCTTCACAAAATGATTGCATTAACCCAGCTCTAATGGATTATAGGTTAGGCAGAAAGGAGAGGGCACAGGATTGTTCTTTCGTATTGTCTCCTGTTTTATTTTGCTTAAGCAATAGTTAATAATTTACAGAAACAATTGCTTAGGCACAGCTTGATTTACATTTTTAACTAGGAGGCTTCACTAGTGCTATGTTGCCTTTATTTTATTTTTTGTTAGGGGAGGTGGTTCTGTGATCATTTGGGGTTTTGGGGGGAGTTATTATGTTCTTACTGATGTTCCAGTGGACAACTGCAAACTGGTCCCAGTGCAGTTCTCTGTAGCCCCACGCTTGGAATTGATTTCAATAGGTGGTGCAGCACCTCTGAGGAGGGGAAAAGTGACTTTTAACATCACAGTTTTAAATTTGAGGTTCTGTTTCATTATACTCTTTTAACATTTGTTTAAATTTAGCATTCATCTAACAAAATGGGAAAAATATCTTAGTGTCAGCCTGACCTATCTTGGGAATACTTAAAAAGCTTCAAGTCCATGTATAAAACATCTGAAAAGTTTTCCATCAATGCAGGGAAGAGGGCACTCACTGTTCCTGATATTTATTATCAGCAGGGGAATGGGAGAAAAAAACACATTTGAAAAATTCAAGTCAGCGTTTCTCAAGCCTTCCTCATGCATACAATAGATTTTTCTTTTCTTGAAGTGTGAATGAAGTAGGGAATTAATGAAGTTAATGTAAATGTTCTATGTTGAAGGCTCTTCAAATAAGAGGAAAAAGCCAGGCCATGTTTATGTTTGTACTCTTGGTACTCACGAAAAAATCAATGATTGTGGCATTAGGAATAGCTGCTTCTGTTTGTTCCCTTCTTGACCTTTGATGCTCTTACTATTATCTCCATATTCCCATGCATCCATGCATCCATATCTCTTTCTTCCATGCTGCTTCTCTTCATTCCCTCATGAAATATTTCTCAGCCCTTTCCAGTGGTAAAGTTGGAAGGAGCATAGGATTCAAAAGGAATGTTTTGTATCATTTAATGTAACTTTCTTTAACTATGTTTCCTTCAATTAAAAAGTGAGTATTTCAGTTCAGCAGGTGTAGCAGGTATCCTGACTACAAATGCAACCACATAATTTAGTATCGTTTTGCTCTCTGTTTAGGTGGTTGAAGATACCTTCAACAGCTGCTGCAACATGAAGACTGCCCAATATTTGTCTCCCTTGGAATGACTCTTGCAGGATCTAGTCTACACAAAACCGGTTCCCTGCATTTGAATACAGCTGGCAAAATGCTAAATACAGGTTCGTGGTTAGCAGAGGACCAGACCAGTCTGACTCATCATCATGTTAAATAATGGTGATGAAACTTTGTTTTGTGTCATTTAAAATGTTCACAGAAGAGTTAAAATAAAAGTTAAAATTCTGTGATATATAGCTGAGTATAATTCTCAGAAATGTGAATTAACTTAAAATTGATTGTTTTGTTCAGAAACCAAAGATGACAATCCATGGTATGCTGAAAACTGAGAATATGAGACAGTACAGTATAAAATAAATTGAAAGCAAACAAATATATTGAGGATATTTTCCTTAATTTTTTTTTTATTAAAAATGTTATCAGAAGCTGCTACAGAACTTGGAGAATTTTCATAAGGGTACAATAGAGCTGGATGTTGAATCTAGGTTAAATTTCCTCCTGGCTCTGAGGAATCTTTATTGTAGCTTGAAGTGAAACATTTTCATTTTTATTTACCTATTTTCATTCCTTTATAAACACTTCAAAGTGGATAAAAATTTGCATCTTGTTTTTCAAACACAAACCCAAAACATTTTAGAACGCTTTATAATAACGTAAAAAAAACCCAACAACTTCCATACACATTTGGTAAACTCTTGTTCTGCCTACATCATCAGTATGGCTCCAGCTGAATTCAGTGGAGTCAGAAATATGTCCAATGAATCTTTTTCCTTTAGGCAACTTAGGTTTTCTTTAGCATGTTAATAGTGAAAAATATTTATAAGCATTAGACATGATCTTAAATTAGATGTATATTAAAAATGTTTACTTTATGCAAAGCATATAGCCTTGTTTAGTAACAGGATTATTTTGTTATTTTTTAAAATTTCTAGCTGTGTTTTTAATAAATACAGATTTCAACAGGTCTGTCACAGTGTACTGGAAATCTTCTTAGAATTTAGGATTACATAATGCTGTGACTAGGAATATTTTCTTATGACAAAACATACAATGTTTAGATTCTGCTTGAGTTACTCAATGTTTGTTACTATTTTAGCAGATTATTAAAATTAAACATAGATATTATTCAGTGCTTAAGTCATCTTTCAGGCATTACTTAGTGCATATTGACTGCCTTTGTAATACAAGAAAGACCTGTACTTGACTGTAAGCACACTATTAGTCCCATTGATAGCAACAAAAATTATCATGCACATAAATTAGGAACATATCTTGGTGATCCATGGAGACAGTTTATTTTCCTATCAGTCTAAAAATATGACCTAGCTGGTTCTGGCTACATCTTAGAATGTCAAGTAAGATCTTTCTTTACAATTCGGAAATTTAATACCAGGAAGAAATTAATCCCTCCTTCCAATGCATCATCTAATTTAAAAATCGTCTATGAATAAAATACCAATATGTGGCTAAACATTTGGAAATATCAGGTAAGTATACATTTTTTAATCCTCTGAGGTTTGCTGAAGTAGGAGAATTTGTATAGATGTGCAAACACGAGTACATGGTATTGTAGTGTGTATGCCCTAGATTGCTACAGAATTTTTACTTATTTTATTTTGTCTTTGAATATTTAAAACTTCAAGCTTAACTTCACAGGTATGTTTTCTCTCCACTTAAAATAGTTCAGCCTAGTAAAACTTAAAACCCTAACCAGGGGAGAAGATCCCAGGATGCTCCTGCTAGGGAAAGATAATCTTTTTCCTAAACCACTTTTTTCAACATGTTGAAGTTTTTAGCCAAATACAGAAAAAAAATGCTTCTTTTTAGCAGGTCTCCATGGGATTAGTTTTGTTTCACAGCAGGAAAAGGAAGTGATGTATTTATAATCTGTTCTCTGCTCAGCTGTTTTTGCTTTCTAGAAAAGAGGTAGCAGATAGAACTCCTTAGGGAAAGAAACTGGCATGGGCACGGTGGGTTAATATATGTGTTCTAATTAAGAGTTTCATAGAGGATGCCAGTAGCACAGTAAAACCCAAACCCACCAAAGCAATTTGCTGTGTTGCATGACAGCTTGCTCATTATCTGGCATTAAAAAATATTTTAATCTGCAGAAACTAGGAAAAAATCAATGCCAATTATTCATGACATTTGTGAAAACTGAGGAAGAAATTGGATTGTGTTATGGATAGTGAATCTGGTAAAGCAGTGGAAATAGAGTGCAACAAGTTAACAGGCTAGGTGTGTTTTAGCATTAATGAGAGATGGCACATAGCCACGGGATGGCAGCAGAGGCTGAGGAATTAGGGTTTTTTCTCCATTAAACTACGGATAAACAGGATATAAGTTCCTAACTGGTTCTTCAGGTTCTAGAAAATATACATTATGTATATTTTCACTTAAAAAGATGTGGCATGTTCATCAGATCAGAAGTTTCTGTGGAGAGTGAGTATATGCTTTTAATTAAAAAAAAATTACATTTGGGGCAATTTTTTTTTGGTAAAACAGTAGTTTTCATCTCATTTGCCAACATTTCCATCTTTCTTCCTTGGTTATTGAGTTAGTTCCACCCAGTAGAGCAGGTGTATTTTGATAAAACCAAGGCAGCTGCTTACTTTTTCCTAATTCCTTTTTCTAATACTTTTCTCCACAGGAAAAAAATGCATTATAAAAAACGCTTTTGGGGAAAACCAGAAAATTAAAATCTAGAATGCCTTCAATTTTTATGAGGAGGACTGAGAAAACTGCTTGTCCTAATACAGAATCTTGAACTGAGGAGGCAGAATTTTTGGACTCAGATTGGTATGAATTAATAAGCTGTACCTTTGTATTTTAAAAAGAAGACTACAATCTGCTCATTATATGTACACTAGATGCTCTTTTTCAACTCCTAGGAAGCTGTTTATATATATCCTTCATATGTCTAATTCTGAGAACTCTGGATTTGTGCAAAATAGTAAACAAAACCTCAAAACTCCACGAGTTAATAATTGTCTTTCCAAGAAGTCGGGATTTTTTTCTTCTAAACCATATAAAAGCAGGCTTTTCACATGGGATTCTCTCCTGCAATGGGCACAGTGCCCTTTCTGCATTGCATGTTCCAGATCCTACATTGCAAGTTCAGCTTTAATCAAACAAGACAGTCCAGAAAAACTTCTATCAAAGTGTCTATTCAATCCATGCAAATACTTATATTAGGATTCCCTGCTGGAGCATGACATTTTGCAGAACTGAAAGGCAACCAGGCAGAGTTTAGGCAAGCAGCTCTCTGCATTGGCTTAGATGAACAGGAGCATAGGCTGGATGACCTCCAAAGTCCTATTTCCTGTGAGTCTACGAGGGCTGTCTTGAGGGTTGTCCTACCCTCAGCTGCTCTTACAAAAAGCCGATGCGCTCTCCAACAATAACAAGGAGTTTAAAGGGATGTCATTAGGTTACGCACAGCACTGAATTCTGCATAAACCAGAGGTCTGCTCTCATGGCCCCTCACTGGATTGCTCTAATATGGCAGGAAGTGGTGAGGAAGACCATAATCACCAGCTGGAGGATGGCGTGATTCAGCAATGTACATAATTTTGGGTAGCCAGAAGGGAACTTGTTCCGTAGTTCTTTTTGGGCGTCCAGATTCCTGCACAGAGTGCATATTAACGAGTCTTTGCAATTACAGGCAAGTATGCCTAAAGCACCGTGGATTCCCTTCCTCCAGCTTGTGATTTAACTCCTCTGTAATGACTACCTGAGGTATTCAAAGCAAGCACTGCCTCACAAGGCAGGCAGCACTGGTTAATTACAGCAGCACTGTTCAGGTAAATAAGGCCTTTGGCAGATGAGCTTTGGTTGCTTCTGCTGCAGCAGTTTAAGGCAGTACTGCTCTGCCAGTCTGCCCTGGTGATCTCCTCCCGTAACAGGAATGGCAGAAAAAAACAATAGTCCCTTTCCTCTGCTGGTGCTAGATTTGAGGAGGGTTACGAGTGAGTATGATTTCTAGATTGTAGACGCAAAAAGCAAAGAAGCTAACTCCAGTAGTGAGGTTTTAGATGGCATTTTTCCCCACAATTTAAGGACTGATAGATTAAATTACCTGGAGTGTGAGCACATGGGTTCACAAGGGAAAGTCCTGTTTAACTAATTTGATATCCTTTTGTGATAAGGTCACCCGCCCAGTGGATGAGGGGAAGGTGGTGGTTGTAGTTTTTCTGGATCTTGATACTGTCCCTCACAGCATCCTTCTGGACAAGTTGTCCAACTGTTGGATGAGCAGGTTCACGGTGCGCTGGGTGAAGAACTGGCTGAAGGGCAGAGCTCAAAGGGCTGTAGTGAATGGGGCTATATCTGGCTGGCAACCAGTCACCAGCAGTGTTCCTCAGGGCTCAATTGAACAGCCCAGTGCTGTTCAATATATTTATCAACGATCTGGATGCAGGATTTGAATGCACCATTAGCAAGTTTGCTGATGATACCAAACTGGGAGGTGCTGTTGCCTCTCTCGAGGGACAAGAGGCCTTGCAGAGGGATCTGGATGGATTGGAGCATTGGGCAATGATTAATGGGATGAAATTTAACAAGTCCAAATGCTGGATCCTACAGAGTAATGATGGGCACAAGTATAAACTGGGAGAGGCGTGGCTGGAGAGCAGCCCTGCAGAAAGGGATCTGGGGGTGCTGGTCAGCAGCAGGCTCAATGTGAGTCAGCAGTGTGCCCTGGCAGCCAGGAGGGCAAACCGCATCCTGGGGTGCACCAAACACAGCATGACCAGCCGGTCAAAACAGGTGATTATCCCACTATGTTCAGTGTTGGTGCAGCCTCACCTTGAGTGCTGTGTGCAGTTCTGGGCCCCACAATTTAAGAAGGATGTGAAGGTCCTTGAATGTGTCCAGAGGAGGGCAGCAAAGCTGGTGACAGGGCTGGAAGGAAAGTCCTATGAGGAGCAGCTGAGGACTTTGGGCTTGTCTAGTTTGGAGAAAAGGAGGCTGAGGGGCTACCTCATTGCTCTGTACAGCTTCCTGAGGAGGGGACATGGAGAGGGAGGTGCCGATCCTTCTGCCAGGTATCCTGTGATAGGACATGTGGGAATGGTTCAAAGCCGTGCCAGGGGAGGTTTAGACTGGACATTAGGAAGCATTTCTTTACCGAGAGGGTGGTCAAAAGCTGGAACAGGCTTCCTAGAGAGGTGGTTGATGCCCCAGGGCTGTCGGTGTTTAAGAGGCATTTGGACAATGCCCTTAACAACGTGCTTTAACCTTTGGTCAGCCCTGAACTGGTCAGGCAGTTGGACTAGATGATCATTGTATGTCCCTTCCAACTGAAATATTCTATTCTACTCTATTCTATTCTATTCTATTCTATGCTATGCTATGCTATGCTATGCTATGCTATGCTATGCTATGCTATGCTATGCTATGCTATCCTATCCTATCCTATCCTATCCTATCCTATCCTATCCTATCCTATCCTATCCTATCCTATGTTGGCTCTAAGGCTGTAAAACAGCCATTCTGTGCAATGAGGGGCAAATGCAAGTTTAGATGTGATAAACTCTCAGCATTCATGAAGAGAACAGTCCTGTTGAGGGACCAGAGACTTGTTAGAGACAACTGAAAACCCACATGCATTTATTCTGTGTAAAACCAATCAGCCAATGAGCTAACCCCCTCAGCCTTGCAAAAGGCCCTAAGCCACCAAGGGTTTTTTTCAGATGAAAAGTGTATATGAGTTCTTTCCTTAAGGTATTACTGTGTCTAGTTTCCCAGTCTAAATGAAATGTTGATACATACCTGAAAATGCTGTATCTGTCACTTCTTGTCACAATATGTTAATCAGATTCAACATCCTATGGAATCTCCATCTTGTTTATATCTTTGCTTGTTTTATTTATCTTCAATTTTACTTCAGCTTCTTTTCAAAACTCAAAGCTTTCTTCTTCCTTTTGCTGCTCACATTCTGATTCTTCTATCTCCATCTTTCTGTGAGTCTCAAATAGTCTTCAGGCGCTTACTCAGAATTAGATTCTTTTATTATTCTAGTATTAATTTTCATGCTGATATATATTCCTGTGGCTGATACCAGAAAAATATCAGATAGGACCACTAAATGTCCAATATAACTTGAAAACTAAATCTTTCCCCAAAGATATATCCTTTTCCATTCTCTGTTGTCACTTTTTAAATCTCCATCTGAAACCAGTGTTTGCTGGTTATTTTGAAGGCTAATTCAGACAAAGGTTCAAGAGCTAAAGACCCTTTTTCCTTACTGATTGGTTAAACACCAAGCAGGTGCACAGAATAAATAATATAATGTATGATTTGAAGAGATAACACCATAAAGTATTTGGGATTCTGGCAAACCTAATCATGTCGCCAATGAAAATTTTGCAACTTCCACAACTTTGTGCCCATGTGGGACTAGAAATGTCAGAATATTATTGTTCAGAAATTAGTCACATAGTCACTGGCAAGTGAATATATCAGATCAGTCTATCCACTATTTTCTACCACACCAATAAAACAGTACAAGCCTCTGTATTTTGAGCTATGGAGAACTCTCTCAGCTATTAAGGGAGCATTCACATTCAGTCCAATAGATGCTGGGTTCCAGTTATTACCTGTATTCTTGTGTGTCTAAGCCACCTCTAAAATAATCCAGGCATCTTTTGAGATTCTGGGTTTTGAAAGTAAATAATCTGATAGAAAAAGCAGGTGAGTAGAAGGAGAGGCAGGGGCTATTTGGACAGACAGAGCAGGAGTGGTCAGGAGAAGGATTATCAGGAGAGAAGAAGATCCAGGATAATATCTGCCCACATGCATTGCTGCTGAACTGCAGCAGCAGACTCTCTTAAGGTCTATAATTTAGGAGATATCCTTCTTGGTAAAAATAAATGTAAGGGATGAACTCTTCTGATTCTCTCCAGGAGAGCTAATTCTGATCTCAGACTTTGTTGGTTTTCCTGGCACACATTTCCTGCTTGCAAAAAGCCATTTTTATGCAACCCTATCAAAGTGTAACAGAAAAACATGCTCCAGATTATCCTTAGGTACGCATGAACCTTATACTTGCCCATAACTATCAAAGCACAAAAAAGTAGAATGAGGCAGATGGGAACATTATGATCATAGATAGAGCCTAGCTAGATCCTTCAACAGATCAAGAAACCTCCAGAATTTCTGGGAAATTCTGCCATGTGTTGTACATTTCATTTTAATTGCCTGTACCAAATGTAGTAAGCTAGTACAAGCTGCGGGTAGCTTTTGTATGGGGAGAAGCATCTGCAAGAAAACCCAAACTGCCTGGCAACTGCATGCTTTCTTAGGGTGGTATCTGTTAGTGTTTTGAGGTTTCCACTGCAGAAGTAGAAATCAGACACTGCTTGGGAGTGCCTATTGTCAGGACACAATTCCATGTTTAAGGCAACATTCTTCAGGCTTAGCATGGGTTAGGAAGGAATGAATTATGTGAGGAATGTGGTGATAGTCTGGTGGTTACATGTTCATATTATTCTGCTCTGCTATACATATTGTGAGAAAACTACACAACAGAAGTCAGGAAATGATCTCATAGACTCTTCTAGCCATATTAATAACCACAAAGGTGGAAGGAAGCACAGAAACAGTAAGAATACCCAGGACACAAGGGTAGCTGGGCTGCCTTTTATCAGCCATTTCCCTGTTGACTAAGAAATGGTATTCTTTTGTGTGGTTCAGACTTGTCTGTCCTTTAAGATGGATGCTTTTAAAAAGTTGACACAGAGCATGATTAGAGAGAGACAAAACCAATCAGAGGACCATTTTTAAAATGAAGAATCATACTCTGTATAAGATTAGCCAGGATGTGTGGAGTTAAAGGAAATCCTTGAGTGTCGTGAGAGTGCTAATGAAGAGGGTAGTTTATGAAGAATTGCATTGCAGGTATGTGCTCAAAGTTTGAGCAGGTACATCTTCCCCGAGGGGATGCCCCGAGGTGGTAAGGGTGGGTGGAGGTACAGATTCCCCCCTTTTACTGACTGGAGCACCTGAATACCAGCTAAAAAAGCTCCTGGGCTACAGAAGAACAGCCCCACTAGGCTCAAGTCAATAGCATGCAAGATTCATGTCCACAGTTTGAGAAGAAAATGGGATTTCAGGGCACAGAAGGAACTGAAAAGCTAGGGAAATGCGATACAGATTTACCTAGGCTAGATCGCGCAAGACTTAGTTGACACAATTTAATCGGTAACCCCTCTGTCACTAAAGGAGAGGCGATACGAGCAACTTCTCCTGGATGGAGAGGGAAGAGGGCGATTTGGGAAGCCGGGCCGCAGGAGCGCCCTCCTGCCGCTGCCGCCAAAATCACCTCAGCGCCGGGCGGGGCGGGGCCGCTGCCGTCGGGGGACTAGAAGGAATCTGGGGGAGCCCCGGGCAGCCCTGCCGACAGGGACAAATAAATCCCTGTTCCCTCCTCTGCTTCCTCCCATTTCCAGCGGCGCAGGCCCGCGGCCGGTTCGGGGAAGGGGCGGGCGGCGGGCGGCGGGCGGCGGCGGCAGCGGCAGCACCGGAGCACCGGAGCACCGGCCGTGCCTCTCACTGCCCGCCCCGGCTCCGCAGGTGGCG
>VYZW01017767.1:24169-51577 GCA_013401315.1 Balaeniceps rex
CCTCCCTCCCCGCGCCCGAAGCAGCCGTCCCCATCGGGGTCCCCCTTCGCCGCCTGCGGGCTGCGCGCCCCCTCCAGCCGCCCCGGGGCTTGGGCCCGCGGGGCGTCGCCGGAATGAGCAGCTCGCGGAACAACCGGGTGATGGTGGAGGGAGTCGGGGCCCGAGTGGTCCGGGGCCCGGACTGGAAGTGGGGGAAGCAGGATGGCGGCGAGGGCCATGTGGGCACCGTCCGCAGCTTCGAGAGCCCCGAGGAGGTGGTCGTGGTGTGGGACAACGGCACCGCCGCCAACTACCGCTGCTCTGGGGCCTACGACCTCCGCATCCTCGACAGCGCGCCCACCGGTGAGCGGCGGCCGGGGGCGGGCTGGGGGGGAAGGGGCGAGCTCGCACGAACCGCTCGGGGCCATGGGAGGTGCGGGGGGCAGCACCAGAGGGCCCCCGCAGCGGGGTGAGGGTCGGGGCCCGTCCCTGGGGGCGGATTGCTCCCCGCCTTTCCCTTTTCGGGGTGCGCCTTTCCCTCTCGGTTTTGTGGGGGGGAGAGTCGGCTACCCTCCCCCCTCCCTTCGCATGGCTGCGCGTGGGTGTCTATATGTGTGCGTGCGTATGTATTTGTATACGCTGGCTTAGAACAAATACATAGCGTGTGACCGTGGGGAGAGAAGTTGTTCTGGGACTTTTAAATTGGGGTAGACAAAGCAAAAGTGATCTGCCATAGAGAGCAGGCTCCCGGTATGCTGGGGGGTGGCAGCGGAGGGAGGGAACCGAGGGGAGGGTACCTCCAGGTTTGGTTTTGTTGTTATCCCCCCTCCCCTTCTTGAATTTATATTTCAGAGCTGTTTTGTAAAATGGTGACAGTCATTCTGAGTCAAATATAGGGAGGATTGCAGAAAAGAGGTGTAGCACCTTTTTGCTAAAGGTTACATCAAGTGGTTGAAATAGTGTTTTGTCTTGTAATCTGCATGTTGCCTTTTATCTGTATTGCCAGACCTGCTGTAAAATAGTAAAGGTACTGGAAAAAAAATTTTTCATTCATTCTTGTAATTACTTGGCTGTTTGCTATTTATGCTTTAAATTCAGTCAGTTTGGACAATGGATTTAGATCTGCACTGACATTATGCGGCAGTGTTAGTGTTGCAAACACTGCAGGGAAATGTTCATTTTAGCACCTGTTTTGACAGTGAAAACTCACAAAGAAAAATACATTATTTAGTTTCATCAGAAATATAATGAGGTGGTTTTGGACCAGGCAGGATTGCCTCAATAATGAGGTGATTGGACCGATTTGTTGGGATACTTAGATGTACTGTTTCGTAATGTGTCTTTCATTTAGAATATGATGGAGAGGAGAGACCATCTTTGAGCCAGTTGTGTGCAGTGTAAAAGAAAGGAAAATTATAGCAGTGGGTTGAAGGTAACAGACTTTTGAAGAGACAGCATCATGGAATTAATTCTAATTAATCACAAAAATGTTGCTAAGAAAAAAAAAGAACCACCACACATTGCATGCTGAGCCTTTGAGATGGATTTAATTTTTCTTGTCTGGGTACCTTCCTCTCCCCTGGCTTCATAGTTGGGTTTTTGTTGTTGTTTTGGAGGGTAGATGCTATTAAAATGAGCTGAAAATCTTTTTGAAATGGACCTTGGAACAAGAAGTTAAGAACAGTCTTTCAAGTTGTTGATCCTTGTCTTGCAGATGTTTATGCTTTGAAACTTTACCTGCATTTGATGTCCTGTAGAAACCAGTGGGACTGCTTCTGCTTGAAACTGAAGTGTATGCATAAATGTTGAATATGAGCCTTGAATGCTCATTATTCTAGCTCTGCTTGATGTATTTGCAAGCTGACAGTATCCTGTTAACTGCATCTGGAAGCCTACACTTAGTACTCAGTTTTAAGTCCCTGGTTTTTGTTTTGGTTATTTTTTTTTTCTGCTTTATTCCTTCTACTTTTCAGTTATATTTATACTTCTGTATTAGAATTTTAATTTCTGCTTCAGGTAGGACTGTCTATATTGCTGTGGGAAAAACTCATAAACGTTGCTGTTTTCAGGCTTTGCAAAATGGTATTTCTCTTCCTGAGGTTTTTGGCCAACGCATGCATCATCCTGACGGAACTGCTGCATGGAGCTACCCAGGGTTGCTTTTTGCTAGAGGGAGTTACTTTTGAGGTCGTGGTTCCCTGGAGATAGGAAGAGTAAAAATTTCTAGAGTAGTAGCAGCAAAAGGGCAAAGTTCATGGAATTAGGATGCTGTCAATTTGGACTGAAATCCTGGTTTTACTAGTGATTCACTGTGTATTCTTGGGCAAATCACTTCCCTTCTTCAGCTTTCCCCCTTTTTGTAATTACTTATTTTTCTCCATGGTAGTGACTATCTGTTGTTTAGAATAAGGGACTCTGGATAATAGTTTGGTACTATATCCAGGGGCATTTAGATAACTGATATAAATAGCTACAGGAAAAGTGGCATTAGGTGGCAGGAATTTGTAACTGTAGTGTTAATAATGATGCTGTTGAGCAGGGAAATGTTATAAAATATGGGGTGGTTTTTGGTTTGGTGATACTTAGCACAGTGTTAAATCACGGCTCTCACAGTTTAAAATGAAAAAAATTCTGTGGTTCATAAATTTACAGTTACAACATGATTGTAAGTTTATAGTGAGAATAAATATAAAAATACAGTAGTAGAAAGCAAAATTAAATTATTTATTGCTGGGACTTCTTTGTATTAGGTATTCAAAACCAGACTTGATTATAAGTTCTTAAAAGCAGTGCTTGCAGCCAGTGTTGCTGCTTTGATGAGTGTGAGGCCTGTGCAGCCAGAAACAGTAGTGATACGTCAGGAACCCATTGTGTTATAGAAGTAATGTTTGAAGCTCATTCTATTAAAAATAAAAAAAGAAGAAAACAGAAACCTGAGTTTGATACATGTATGTGCATATATATGTATATATGCTTTTCTTTTAATGCCAGAACAATGTTTCATAGACTTAATGATGTACTGTTCTTGTATTTTAATGGTTGTAGGCTATCACCAGCATTGTAAGACTGTGTCAACTTTTTATAAAACTTAAATAGCCTTAGTACTAAGATTTTAGGACGGTCTTCTTTAAAATAAGAAGTCATTGATGATTTACCTGAAGTATCTCTTGTAAGGTTTTTGCTCCAGATGTAGTCATCTGGGTAATGAATGATTTGTGATATGAAGTTTTGTTTTGTTTTTTGGTTATGTCTACCAGGATAGCTATATTAGCTGCCCATTGGTGATCATATTTACATTGCCCAGCATTTCTTTAAGCAAGACAGAGCGATTGAGAGGGATTAGTAAACTAAGAATCTGAAAAGAAAGAAACTTCAGTTAGAAGAAAGGAAACTTCAGTTAGGTCCTGTGTAGTTGGCTCCTAAATGGAGTAAGTGGTGGGATACAATACATTAGCAGTGCAGCGTGGTTGCCCGATTACTTGCAAATAAATCCTGGTCTTTCTGTAAAGTAGCCTTTTGACAGGATCTAGGGAGTCTTGAGGGTCCCCTTTTTCTGGTAGTGTTGTCGAAAAGAAACAGAAAGGAGTGGTCTTCTGAGTTGCTGAACAGAAGCTAAAAGTATATAAACCCAAGCTTCATATTTAGAAAGGAAGGCAGCCTTTTGCCAAAGGTAAAGGCTGTACAGTAGCATGTTTGTAGAGAGCACTCCTGACTATGTTCGCATAATACTCATGATCATTACAGAAACTTTCTGTGTTTATTCTCTTTCTGAAGATTTGCTTTCTACAAAGCTTAAGCAAAAATTCATTTGTCATCCATTTCCTGTTTTATATGGTTGGTTCAAAGTAACAATATTATTTTCCTGCTTAAAATATTTACTCAATTGTGTTTGAATAAGGGGAGGTGGCGGAGGGGCTGGGGTCAGGAAAGGGAATATTGTCGTGGAATTATCCTGCAGCTAGAGCAAGCATCTGTGCAGCGTGGAAAGCTCTATGTGCTGTATTCTGCTAATATTGAAAATTTAGGTGTTATCTGTTGATGATCTGAGTGGCTTTTTGTACTTGTATTAATAGTTTTCTGTAACCTGAAAAGTTGCATAAATCATCATCAAGTCATACATGTCAGAACATTTTAAAAAGTAGAGCACCTCGGATGATTTATCCTATGTATTTATTTATTCTTGCTTTTAGCACATCAAGTGTAATTTAAGGCAAATTGTCTTAGGATTTTTTTAGTGGCTATTTGTAAATACTTACAGAACCCCTCACAAGTTAAAAAAAAAATCTAATAGCTTCATGAGCAGTGGTACTTGGGAAGCCTGTTTTTTTTTTTTTTTTTTTTTTATAAACATGTCCTTTGTTCTTCCTGCCCTTCCCCCATGTCTCCTACACAATAATCCTCTCCCTCCTCATGTATCTTGTGATACCCTTACCAGAGAGGATGCATGCTTTGACAAGTCTGGCATTTCTTGCATATAATATTTGGTCAGCTGGCTGCTGCCAAACGGGGTATTTAATAAATCAGTTATGTTTATGGGGACACTGATTTGAGTTTGCACACAATTTATTGGAATCTGGTTAATCTCTAAGAATTCTTTGTTTTCAGTTTGCCTGGAGTCTGACCATAGCGTAAAAATTATCTGGCGTGGAAGAATGGGAAGAACAAAACATTGGTATTGGGGGTAAATGAATCAGTTTTCTAAGTAGTTTATGGTATCCCTTGCCTAATGGTAGTATTCTCATTATAGCATGAAAGGATTTTGGCTTATTAGAGTTCTGTAGAGAATAACGAGTCCATTGGAAACCAGATTCTGTTGGTTCTGAGAAGTAATTGAAATCACTATTGACTTCTGCTGTGCTTAACAGTGAGTGGTATGGATGCACCTTTTACATCTTGTTTTAATGTTAAAATGTTCTTTTATTGGACAGTTGTATATTGCTACCTTTGAAAATCGTCTTTAATACAACAGAGATATTTGTAACAAATTCAAATAGCAATTTGAGCAATACTGCTTCTATTTCTTTCACAGCTTTAAAACCCATGCTCGTTCTTAAAAACTTGTAGGCAAAGGCTGTAAAATTGATGTATAAATGAGTGGTGGCAGAGGAATGGTGGGCTAGGTAATCCAGGGAGGATTCAGGAATAGATGACAAAAGTGAAAATAACCGTGGCAGGGACATAAAGGTAGGAAACTAATATGAAATCCAAATACTAAAAATGCTAATGACAAGTGGACATCAGGAATACTGGATTTTATGGTGTGCTAAGGTTGGAGGGACACCAGGAAATGGCAGCTATTTAAAAGTAATTAGGCATAGTGAAAGTACCCTTCTTATTACCTGGTTTCTTTTGTTTTTTTTTCAGTGCAGTATGGACAATGGTACAAAATCTATTTCATGTTGAAATAGCCTGCCTCTTTCTCCTAGGAAATTTTGAAGACTATTTAGAGGTTTAGTTTTTGCATTATCTCATTTTAAGAGCTAAAGTGCTCTTCTGGTTCACAGCTGGCCAGCTGCAGCGCTGATGCTTGAATTCTGAAGTTTTTATGGCACTTGAATATATTACAGTAGTTTAATTAAGGCATTCTTTCCTAATATAAACTTTATAAAGTTTGTGTTTCTCAACCTCTCTTAAACAGCCTTCCTTTTGAAGAGTGGAAGTGGTTTATGTGACAGATACAGGTTGCATTGGGTCAGGATTTCACTTTGGCTCCAGAGCCTACGCTTGACCCAGTCTCCTGGTTGTTCCCGTGTACTGTGCTTCAATTTACATCATGGGGTGGTTTTGGAGCACACAAACTGGTTTACTGTTTGGTGAAACTAAATTGAAAGATATGATCTCAATGCTGATGAGCATTCAGTCCACTGGGCTAGAGCAGAGCTAGTCTGAAACATTAGAAATAATGTCTCCTTCCCTCCCCCCACATGTGTGTATTGCCAACATTAGGTCCTCAGCACTAAATTGTGGTGAGTAGATGGTGGTGAGTAGATGGAGACCATGGTGATTCAGATTGGCCCCTTGCAGCCCATGGAGGGCCACAGTGGAGCAGGTATCCACACTGCAGCCTGTGGGGGGGGCCCATGCTGGAGCAGATAGACATGCCCTGAAGGAAGCTGCAGCCCATGGAGGGCCCACGCTTGAGCAGTGTTTTCCTGAAGGACTGCAGCCTGTAGAGAGGACCCATGCTGGAGCAGGGGAAAAGTGTGAGGAGCTGTTGTGGACTGACCATAACCCCCCATTCCCCATCTTCACTGAAAGGGTTGTCAGGCATTGGACCAGGCTGCCCAGGGAAGTGGTTCAGCCACCATCCCTGCAGGTATTTAAAAGACACGTAGATGTGGCACTTAGGGACATGGTTTAGTGGTGGACTTGGTAGTGTTAGGTTAATGGTTGGACTCGATCTTAAGGGTCTTTTCCAACAGAAATGATTCTATGATTCTATCTCCCCTGGGGAGAAGCAGGGAGATAGAGGAGTTGGGAATGAAGGGGTGAAGTTGAGTCTGGGAAGAAGGGGGAGCGTAGGGAGAAGATGTTTTAGTTTTTGTATTTCTCACCATCCTCTTTTTTTACTTAGCAATAAATTTAATTTTCCCCAAGTCAAGTCTGCTTTGCCTGTGATGGTAATTGGTAAGTGATCTCACTTTCATCTCAACCTACAAGCTTTTTCATTTTATTTTCACTCCCTGTCCTGTTGAGGAGGGGGAGTGAGAGAGCGGCTGGGTGGGTGTCTGGCAGCCAGCCAAGGCCAACCCACCACACTCACGTACCTATAATACTTAGTTCAACTTAAAAAAAAAAAAATTATTCTTTCAACCTTCTTTGAAACATACTATTGATTTAAATAGTTCGTTTTATTTGTATTATGAACGTGAATAAGAGTTTAGCTATCACATTTTGTGATCCGGTAGTAGCACCTTGTTTTAGCATCTTTTTTTTTAGCAGATGAAGTTAAAACTATTAGTCCACTGTCACCAGAGGCATACAAATCTACTTCTTCCTCCAGATATCTAGTGCTATGGTTAAACATTCTGTAACAGGATTACTTGCCTGCTCCTGCCCTGCAATCCTTTCTTTGTTGTGCCAGCAGTGTTGTGCAGCACCACAAAGAACGGGATTGGGAAACCAATTCAGCTGAATATTTTTCCTCCTGGCTGTTTTTCAGCCGGGTATGTTTCTTCATCCAGTTTACAGCTCAACTCTGCAAAAACATTTTGCTGGCATAATAGAAAGAATGGAGCGACATGGTCAGGTGAGACATGCACTGAAGTGGGTGTTACTGCTGGAATCATGTGTCAGGGAATGGCTGAAGAAAGGCTATATCTGTCAGGGTGGTGTTTAGGGATCTGTGAGATAGAGATGTGACTCTCTCGATCAGAGACTCCAAATACAGATGTGCACTGTTTTCTTTTAAGAAACCGACACTATAGTCAGTAAAATGACTTTTGAGTCAAACATACTTGTCTATTTTTGTCTTGGTCTTTCCTAAGGAAGTTTTTCTGAGTTTTTCCACAGCAGCTTTTGCCTCACTGGCTAGAAATGTTTAGTTTTTATTGAAGTTTACTGTGAGATGACCTAGTTCTGTATTACATGACTCATGATTATACCTCTCTTTTGCCCTCTTTCCTGCTGCTTGGACAAATTGAAGAATCCTGCAGCATCTAATTCATTGGTCCTTTTACATCCAGAATAAATGCGATCCGTGGCAAACTGTCTTCCCTGAAGTTCAGCAACCATTAAAAAAATTCCAAACATGTGTAACTTCTCTGTTTCTATGTGAAATACCAGTTTAGCAATCAATTAAAAAAAAAAATACCACCCCTCAATCCCAAGCACCATAACTAGCTAGACTTTTTAAGCAAGGCAACAAAACAGTAACAGGTTATCCGAGTCCTTTAATGCACCTCTTGAAGACTACCAAAAAAGAGTAAAATGGTTCAATACAATTCATAGCAGTGAGGCAGCCACCACGAGATCATGGCTAATACTATCTTTTTGAGTGTTACAGATAATCAACAGATACCAGACATCAAAGTCTCAGTGTACATAACAAGAAAGGTAGCTTCCACCTTGATGTTAACCCTCCATGTTGGGAACAAGGTCATTGATGGAGTTGTGTGTGGGGAGAAAATGTATGGATGATTTCCAGGTTCTTGTTTTGTAGAAAAATAGCATTTTTAGTTGTTGTTACAAGGCAGCAAATACTTTTTCAATGTAGAAGGTTAGTTAAAAAGAACGATTGTGGTTTATGAGGTGTGTTGTCTGGCAGTTGGAGTTGGCAAATAACGTTATGGGTTATAGGACTTGTCTGTGCCAGACCTTCAAAATTTCAGCACAAACTTCATGGTCAAGGTATGGATGCTACCTTAGTCATGAACTGCTCCGGGAATTACAGTGATCATTTAGTAGAACATGCAGTTTCAGTATTTTTGTTGTCACTGAAGGCTGTCCTGAAAAGGTGCTCAGATCTCTGTGGTGCTATGTGCGGTCTTAGCTCCAAATGTGTTGCCTTTTCCAGCCTTAACTAAATACTTATTCCAATGTTCACACATCAGGAAAATTTTTAATCATGAGGCGAGAAATCTTCCTAAGTACATTTATAATCAAGGTTGGAAGAGGATGGAGTGAGAAGCCTTCTTGGTTAGGAGAAATGATATGTGAGATGATTTTGCTGGCATTCAGAGGGACCTTGACAGGCTGGAGAAATGGGCCAACAGGAATCTGATGTAATTCAGCAAAAGGAAAGGCTGAGTCTTGCACCAGGGGAGGAATAACCTGTACAAACTGTGGACAAATGGCTGGAAAGCAGATTTGCAGGAAAGGACCTGGGTGTCCCAGTGGACAACCAAGTGACCATGAGCCAGCAATGTGCCCTTGTGGCAGTAAAGGACAGCGGTACCCTGGGCTGCATTAGGAGTGTTGCCAGCAAGTTGAGGGAGGTGGTCCTTCCCCTCCACTCAGCACTGGTGAGGCCACACCTGGAGTGCTGTGTCCAGTTCTGGGCTCCCCAGTGCAAAAGAGACATGGACGTACCAAGTGTGTCAAGCGAAGGGCTGCAAATGCATTTTAAGGGCTCTTAAGGCATCTGGTATGAGGAGAGGCTGAGGGATCTGCTGGTCTTTAGCCTGGAGAAGAGAAGGCTCAGGGGGATCTTACCATTGTATATAAATACCTGATGGGGGTTGCAAAGAGGATGGAGCCAGGCTCTTTTCAGTGGTATAAAGTGACAGGACAAGAGGCAATGGGCACAAATAGAAATACAGGAAATTCCACTTAAGCATAAGAAGAAACATTTTTGCTCTAGGGGTGATTGGCCGCTGGAACAGGCTGCCCAGAGGTGGTGGAGTCTCTGTTCTTGGAGGTGCTCAAAACCTGACTGGATATGGTCCTTGGCAAGCAGTTCTAGTTTACCCTACTTTGAGCAGTGGTGGTTGGACTAGATAATTTCCAGAGGTTACTTCCAACCTGAGCTATTATGTGATTCTGTGAAATGATCAGACAAGAAGGCATTTCCTTCAGTTTTGCCTCTCCAACTGTTGATTTTTCTTCACTGCAGGTGGCTCAGCTGTTGGACACAAGTGACTAATAGGTTTATAGTGAATTTGGCAGTAATTTCCAAAAGCTTCCCTTCTGGAGGGGACAAAAAAATGTTCTTTTTCCTCAGTAATTTCAGTGATCTGGTTTTTTTGGCTGTTTTTTTTAAGGGTGAGTGACTGGGAAAATTCTGTGTTACTCCAGCCTTTTAGTGCTCATTTTTATCTTGTGCTATAGACTGAATGCCAGTGCTTCTCTCTTCTATTGCTCAATTTTTTCCAAACAGCAGCAGAATTTGATTTTTTTTTTAATAAACTTGTGGTTGTTCACTGTATTCGGAATGCATGGATGGAAACTGTCTGTGACTGATCGCGTTCACTCTGCTGTAGCCTGGCAAAGCTGTAGGAGTAAGTAGTCTTGAGAACTCAGTTTTTGCGGAAGGCTGGGCAGAGCACATGCTGGTGGGTTACATCTGATCTGCCTTTGTCACATTCTTTCCAGAAAAAAACGCAACACATGGAGCAGTAAAATGCTTCAGAAATGGTAACAGATTTTCATGAAGCTAATGGATCTATCCAAGAGAGCTTATTTTTTTCCTTTATAAAAAAGAATAGAGATAAGCACTTATCTTTTCCAGTGTACAAAATGTGTAAGTCAAATCAATGATTTTCAAACTGTCATGCACAGTTGAACACAGTAGCCTTTGTTGTATAAGGTGTGCTGATAGTCTTAATCCAGAGATAAAATTCCAGATTGCCTGTATATTTTGATATACGCATTTCTGACCCTTTAACTTGTAGTTAAAGGATTTATCATTTTCTTTCTCTGATTTGTATAGATAGAAAAAAACAAACATAGATAGAACATTTCAGGAACGGACTGACAGCTGGATTTATGAGGCAAAGTCCATTATCTTTTCCCCTCAGTCGTATAGGCTGGTAGGGTATCACTAGCGGCCTTTCTTTATTGTTAACTTTTTAGTATATGGTTTCAAATTATAATGGTCCGCAACAGAAATCTGTGTAGTGATGTAGCAAAGTTGTTAGTCTTTTTTTTGTCCTTTTTCCTCCCCACAGGTATCAAGCATGATGGGACTATGTGTGATACTTGTCGACAGCAACCCATCATCGGCATCCGATGGAAATGTGCTGAATGCACAAATTATGACTTATGCACAGTTTGCTATCATGGGGACAAACATCACTTGAGGCATCGTTTTTACAGGATTACCACACCAGGAAGTGAAAGGTAAAACATATTTTTTTTCCCCATGAAATTAAATAGGAACAGTTAATTGTGGTTAACTTTTAAACTGCAGAGTTGGTTACTGAAACTTGGATTAGGTAAGATAGTGCTTGAGGTGTAGATTCTGTTACTGGTTCTCCACTTCTTTGTGAGGGAGAGTAGCTAGGACAGATCTTTGGAGTTTGGAAAACATGGAAATTCTAGAAAGAATGGAGTAGAGAAAAAAGTTAGGGTATGATGATTCAGTGTCTTTTAACCTCATTGCAGTCTTCCTGATTCTTGTGTTATCATATAGCAGCTTTAGAACAAAGGCAATTATCTTTACACAATGTGTTATCACAAAATGATTTGTCAATGAATTCCTGAATGTGAAAGTTGAATTAGGTTCAAAAGTGGTGTAGACAGATTGAGGGAAAATATCCTCCTTGTGGGCTATGAAAAACAGAATAATCTGGAGACAAAACCTCTGACTTGAACCACTTAAACTGCTCATTACAGAAAGCAGAGAAAAGATGCTGGGAAGCGTTGTTCTACCCTTGCCTTGGTTTTCATGTTCTTTTCTTAAGCATCTATTGCTGTCTCTCAGTGAAGAACTCTGAACAAAATTGGCATTTAGTGTCTTCTTGTATAGCTGTTCTTGACTTTAAATAACTTGTCTAAATCCAAAGCCCCTCTCTGTCATGATTTATCTACCAGTTAAGTGAGAACAATGATATTTGCCTGTTACCAGTGTGAAGGCTACATGCTGTGGTATCACCGCTGATAACTCTCCAGAATGTTCTTTCATTAAATCATTGGAAGATTTTTTGTTAGATATGATACTTAGTTAAATGTGACGTGTGTAAGACAACATTTATTTACTTACTCTTGGAGAAGTAAGGTTTACAAATATGTTGTAATTCAGTGATGTGCTTTTATCGGTGCTTTTACAGTTAAGGGAAGTGTTTGGAGCACACAAACTGAGTTGTCGTATGGTGTCTTGTAGGGACTGTGTTTATTTTCTCAAATGTTTGCCTTGAAGTTTAACTATGGCTCAAATGCCCAGGTCAGTGGCTTAATCAAAAAGTAACTTCTGTTTTTTTGAGATTCATGCCAGCAGATCTAGGTACCAAATAGATATCGTAAGCTTAGTGTCTCAATTATAATGTTCTTATGCAGAAAAAGACTTAAAGTTGAATCCAAGAGTAGAAAGTGCTGGCTTAGTGTAATTATTAGAGAATAGGTAACAAAATACAAATCTGTTTTTCTATTTATTTCTTTTTTAAAAAATCTCATTGCTTTTGAGAATGCTTGCCATTTTTTGGCTGAAATTTCCTTTGTAGTTTTAAGTGTTCTGTTCTGGTGTATAAAGCATAGTTTTTATTTTTGGAGGTAGGGCGTATGCAATGTATAGAATTGCAGGAAATGTTTTGCATCTTGTCACTTTCTCCCCATCTTTGTTTACTCCCATTGAGCTCTGTTTTGCAACTCTTATCTAGAAGACAGCTTCATCTGCCAAGGAGCTGTTTCTATTGGATCAAGCTTAGCTGAGAAAAATTGATTAAAGTTAACTGAGGGAGGAGAAAAGGGTAGAGCAGTGCTATTGAATTTGAGGGATATCTAACAGGATAAATGGCAAGAGGCATCTAAGGACGTTTGGATGAAGGAAAACATAAGCTCTACCTATTTTATTCTTGAGTCTGGGATATCATATGGGCAGCATACTGAAGTAATATATACTGGTTTTTGTCTCAGCTTTGTTGGTGTTGAGATCTTTCTAAAATGCTACTGTAAACAACATATCTTTGTGTTTTCTATCACTCTTTTAGATAAAAGTGGCTAATATTTTCATGTGCTCTTTGCATCGATTCTAAGAGTTTAACTTTTTCCTTGTCTGCCATCTGCTGGATGTTAAAAGTTTAGCAGGAGGGTGGTACACTTCCTGAAGAGGTCAGGAAACATTCAGAATTTCAGCTGAAAAATACTTTTGTCTGGCAACATTTTCCTGGCATGAAGTAAGAAATCTGGTTGCATGCAAACTGATGGCTTTTGAGATGACTGAAAAGGCAGGAAAATGTTTGTCTCTCTGTTTCAATTTTTAAGTTAAATACTCATGAACTGTTCTGTTTGGGCTTATCTATTTCAGCTCTGTTGAAGTCAGAGGGAAAGAAGAGGTTTGCTTTAGAAAAATAACATATTATGACTGAACAAATAGATGCTGATACATTGAATTAAATTTGCCAAGATAATGCTATAAGAAGTATGGAGAAAATAAACTGAGACATGGAGAGGAAAGAGATGTCGCTCTTACTTAATAGCATAATTCTGAATAAAAATGGCAGGGCAATTGCAGGACAGTAATATTGACCTAGAGTGCATCTAAAAGAAACAGAATCGTGTTGTTTATATGACTCTGTGTTTCTTTAATGATTTTAATAATATGAGTGCAGATCTATATGTAAATGGTTACAAGATTATTGCTGGTAGTAGGAAGTTTGGAGAAGAAATTATCATTAGAATTTAAAACTGATTATAAACATACAATAAATCAGATTTAGGAAGATCATGGGTTTTTATCTTGTGGGCTGCTGTTCGAGTTGAGAATTGAATGGGTGTCATTCATGCACTGAAATCTGCATTTGTGGGGTTATTTTTGTTTCAAGATGCTTTCCTTCCTTTCCATCCTAGAAGATTCATTTTGGACTTTATTTTCTTGACATTTGTGGGTTCTTCTTTTAATAACTTCAGGGTATTGTTGGAGTCTCGCCGTAAATCAAAGAAAATTACAGCAAGAGGAATCTTTGCAGGTGCCAGGGTGGTGCGAGGAGTTGACTGGCAATGGGAAGATCAAGATGGTGGCAATGGGCGTAGAGGAAAGGTAAAAATAAAACTTGTTTAAATAAGAAGATGTGTTTCTGCATGCTCGTGTAATGGCCTCAGTGGCCTTTCTAATTGTAGAGTAAAAATATCATCATAGAAGCTACTATTTTAATTTGCTGGACATTTTTTAATCTTATTCTGTAATGCTCAAGCATTTAGAAAGAGGAGGGGATGTATACTATGACCAGTTCTTTTAAATTTAAATTTACATTTTTGCAATACCAGCACAAAATTTTAAAAACTACTACATTTTTGTCTTGGTTCTGTTTAAGATGGGCTTGTAACAACATTAAGACCTTGGGCATATTTCAGCATTACTAGAGAGCTGGTATAAAAACAGAGCTCTCAAGAATAGCCCTTTCTGGTCATCACTGCATTCTGTAGTCTTATTGATTGTGGGTCAGCACATTTGTGTATCTCTTGCTCTTGGTTTTCAGTGCTTGCATCCTGAATTTTTGTTTTTCACCTAATAATTATAGGGACTTTTCCAGTTTGATTAAAAACTTTGCAAGTGTTGGATGTGGATATTATATTACTGGCTTAGGACATTATATGAGTGTTTTTGATGTAGTTGTACAATAAAAATATTTGGATTTATTGAAAATTGCATGGAATGATATGTTGCTAATTGTAACCTTTGCAAATTTTCCATTTACAACTTACATTCACCTTGAGAACTAATGAAGGTTTGTTATAAGTATGAACATACAGCAGGAAAAATGACTTTTATCACCAAATATGAGATATTCTAGAAGGAGAATTGGATGCCTTTATATCTTGGTGAAGTGGTGGGTTTTGTTGCATTCTTTTTAGTACATTTGAGCAGCATTTAAAAGAAAGTGAGAAGTTCCTGAATAACATATTTAGCCTATTTTATATCCTAGGCATTTATGGAGGCTTTAGGACTTTTGGGGATTTTGTCTTGGATTTTATTGAGAGGAAATAATAAATTTAAATCTCTTAAAGCAAGGGGTATTCAGATGCAGCTTTTTTAATCTTGATTATTTACCCCTTGCTGTGAATTTGGCAAGATAGTTTGAAATCTCTGAAACTTTGCAAAATAAGAGTCTTATCCTGCATTGTCTGCTTTATGTACTAAACTTGAGTTAGTGGGATTATTGCAAGCTGAAAATATGTATGAATGCATATAAATGTTTTTAATGAGGAAAAGCAGGTGGTAGATAGCAGAAACAGCTTTTAAATAAATACAGACAAGAATGAAGACTAATTCTGGAAATTGATTTTTTTGAATAACGGAAGTGTTTTCAGACTTTGGTGCATGCCCTCCTGATTTCAGAAATGTCGGGGAAAGTCCTTTTCATTCTTCTTTTGTACTGTTGTTAAACAGATTGGCTCTGGAAATACAACTTTGTGTCTCCTAACATAGTGCTTCACCACCAGGCTAATGCAGGTTAAACCACACAAATGGAAGCCATTAAAATAGTTTTCGTCCTGCTGTTCTTACTAGAAGCAGCATTTAGCTAAGAACATGTCAAAGCATCATAAAATAAATTTTTACAGTTCAGATTTTTGTTTTTTACTTACGTAGTTAGATTACCTACCAAATATACAAAAGAAAAATAGGCCTACAAAGTATATATTCAGGCTGCCATCTGATTAAGACACCTAGGGAACACTTGTATCAAACAGAAAACAGCTTCAGAATAAATTTTATTAAATTCAGTAAAACTGCTGTATCCTGAATTATTCTGAAGAGATGTATAAGTTTTTAAGTTCAAATTGTGCTTCTAAGTCTCTTTGTTCTGGAAACAATTTTCTTATTTTTAAAACTGAATAGGTGACTGAAATCCAAGATTGGAGTGCGTCGAGTCCACATAGCGCAGCATATGTTCTTTGGGACAATGGTGCTAAAAACCTTTACAGAGTTGGCTTTGAGGGCATGGTAAGTATAAAAGAACACAAAGGGTAAAATGCATGGTGGGGGAAGGGTAGTAAGAATAACTTGTTGTGCTTTATTATCCTGCTTTTGTGATACCCTTTGTCAGTTTGCATGCTATTAGTCAGGTTATTGTGAATACAGCTGTATGGATCATGCATATGTATTAGGAAGAAAGTCTGATCTGGGAATTTATAAAACATGTGAATAACTTGAAGTTAAAGGCTGGTTTCTGCCAGAGTATTATAAATATTTACATCGCATCCATGATTATCTTATTGTGCTTAGATTAAAATTCAGGAAAAAAAAAAGAAGCTTAGTCATGAACTTTTTAAACACCCTATTTCTTTAACTCCTGAACTCTTCTGTTCACTTCAAATTTTGGTGTGATTACTGCAAGATTTGCAGTTTTTAAATTACTGGCAACACTTAGAATCCTCTTGAGAGCAATTTTTTTGTCAATGGAAAGGTGTTGAATTAAGTTACAACCTTAATTTGCTTTAGTACTAAATTTTTCTTTTTCACTTCCTAGCTTCTACAGCTACTTCTACAGCTTTAGAGAAAATGGGTCAGACTCTAGCCTAAGTGCCTTCTGTTGCTGGGTTTTCTTATCCTAATGTGGGTCAGGAAAGGTTACTTTGATTATCAACTGCTTATAACATCTTAATTAGCATTTTCTTTGCATGATTTTTGTTTGATCCTGCAGAGGAAAACCATGTTAACTTAACATTGAAGTGTCATCTTGTCAGATGTGTATCAGTAATAAAATGTTAAACAATGACTAGTCTAGTTTTTTTGAAAGTAAAATATTTTGCCTTATAGCCTCACTTGAAATAAAGTTAATTTTTATAATAAAAAATAAATACTAAACACCAGTTTTGCAGTAAATACATATTTTAGTGTCAGGTTTAAAAAGAATAAACATCTTTAGTGCAGGTCAGCTTTTCTGATGCATGAAGATGCTAAGGATAAAATATAAGTTATATTAAAATATAAGTTAGTATTGAATTATGTCCTTCATGGACAGTTCTGAAGAAAATTCCTTACATACCAGCAAAAGGGAAAGTAAGTTTTATGTAGTATTATGTAGTATAATATTATTAAGCCAATGGTTGGTATCTTCCGCCTTATATTTGATTGTGATGCATGGAGAAGGAGCACAATTACAAAATCTGGAGAGAATGAGATACAGGTCAACTGATTTTTTTGTTGCAATTTCAGTTACTGTGTTAAAATTTGTGCACTGCATAGTGGGAGTGCTGTGGAATCATTAAAGATTCCTTCTGGCCTCAGAAAAAATAAATATAAGATAAGATATATTCTGTTCTGAAATAGTTACTCCCTTAATAACAATATATTTATTATTTGTAAATCAACTATATTCTGTTGCCAGATAATATAAACTATTGCCACATAAGGAAGTGTTAAATATTTTTAGAATACTTGATTAACTACTGCAACTGTAAATTTGAATGGATAAGGATGACCCTTCCCACAAGATTTGTACAAATAGAAATATTTGGTCAGTCAACTAACAACAAAAAACTGTTAAAATGTTTGTGAAACTACATATATGTATATGTTATATATATAGGATAATGTACAAATAAGGTATGTACATACATATGTATAAAAAGGATAATTTGATACTTTATATGTAGCACTTACCTGATTGTGATCTGTTCCTACAATAACTTTACCTTTGTTGGATACTTTTATCAAATGCAATTTTCACTTCAGACAGAACGGATTCTTGGATATCTGTGACAAACAATCATTTGAATGTAAAGCTAGATTTTATAACTGATTAATTGCTTGTTAAGTGTACAATTCATTATGATTATTTACTACTATTTATGTGCTGTTATGTAAAGCTGACTAATAGACTGTCAGAAAGTCCATGTAAAGTTGGGGCAAACTTGCCTTGGGACTTAGAAATTGGATAAGAAAGTCCTGAGAATGTGGAATCAACAATACTCAGTGTGTGCCCATGTAAATACAGCTGGAAAGAGACCCCTACTTGCAAATGAGTAACACTTGACTTGGAGGCAAATAGAGCTGATTAAAGAAACACAGCTTATTATTGTAAGTCAGGGTTGCTTGTTTGATAGCTGACAGGCTGCATCTGGTCCTCAAAATTAATCTATCTGGCCTGCCAGCTTTTCCTTGGGAGAGACGAGGACTGGCTGGTGGGGCAGCAGGTGCTGGCTGAAAACTTGCATTTATTTGTGGTCAGATCCTTAGAGTTTTTATTCGAGTTTGCTGTTGCTGTGTTTACATATGAAGTAGTTGAGAGGGGTGCATCTTGCCTTTCTTTGTGAAGCCTGGCAATTTAAATCTGTGACTTTCTGCTGCCACAGGCCACAAATTCCCAAACTGAGATCTGTTTTTATGATAGGTTGAATGACGTTTCCTACATCTGTAGTAGGAATAAAGTACCGTTGGCTAATATGGTTATTTACACTGCTTGTGTTTCGTATCTATATATATTCAGATTCTAGAGCCAGACCAAGCTGTTAACCGCATTGCCTGCTTTAGAATTGTGTGAACGTAGCCTTTTGCAATAAAAAGATGCACTATGTGGAATTAGAGAGTTAATGAGAAGATTGTGATTTAGCTTTTTGGACTTGTTTCTAGTTTTTATTTCTTCATATCACACCAGCTGAGGATGTAAAGCTGGTAGCTTCCATCGATCTTCAGTAAGCATTATATTCTACTACTTACTAATAGAAAGATTTTGCTATAAAAACTTAAGAAAATAGTTCCATCAGCAGGAGTGCCCCAAATCAGTTTCGTTATTTAGGAAATGGTTTTGTGCTACCAAATTTCTTTGCTCTTGCCTTTTTTTGCTGTTTTTTGCTGAATTAACCTCTTCTTGTTTTTCATTATGGATGATCTTGCTTTCATCTGTGTAGCCTCTGAAAGAAGTAACTGTAGTTATCATCCATCATTGTCACAGTAATCTGTAAGCCATCTGTGTTTGTTTACTTTTTTCCACGAATTCTGAATAGTTGAGTGCATAAGGGAAATTGAGAAGCTTCCTTGCCCTTGTGTTTTTGATGTTACTTTAGACTTTCTTATCCTGATTGATACCTAATGTCTGTTCATCAACATTTATTTGGGTTACCCTTAAAGATAGTCCTTTAAATTAGTCTAGAGGATTTTAACCATGACTTATTAACACTGTGTGTTTTCAATAAAAACAAGGTAAATGTTTTGGCATACTAGGCATTGCAGGTGAGTGTTATAAAATAAATAGAAATATGATTCCTGCTGCAGTTACAACTGTCAGATCTGTAACATAAGTCAAATCTTCAGCTTTATAGTCCTTTATCTTGTCCCCAGTACATTCAAAATGAGTGGTTTAGGAAGGAGCAACAAGAATTTTCATTGTTTTGTTAGTTTAGTGTCCTTCCGTTGCTTCTAGGTGCTGATCAAAACTGATTTAAAACACAGAAATGTGAACTTTGGCCACCTTTACATATGTTTTATTACATTACTCGCAGTGTAGCCAGAGTTAGGTGGTTAGTTATTTTGGAATCCAGAGAGGAAGGAAATATTTATGTATACCTTGTGCATTTATTTGCATTTGTCAGCAGGCTTTAATTTGCTTCTTGTTTACTTAGTCTTATTTCTTTGCATTCCTCCTGTAGTCTCAACCAAGCCAAGTTTTTCATCTCTCCATAACCAAGTTGCTTAGAAACATATTTCCTTTAAGCAGAAATGTACTTTTTTTCCAATTGTGTTATTTATGGTATTAACTCACAAGGAAGACTTTAAAATGATCCTCCTTAAAAAAAAAAAAGTTACACATGGAAAGTTTTTATAAGTGCCTATAATCGATAGACAGTAAGGTTATAAACCGTTCACTCAGGATTTGCCTCAGGTCTGATTTCTTCTGTAAGAAGCTGTTGCTACTGTTTTTATACCTCACACCTCTTTGTCATTTCAGTCACTCTCTCTACCGTCTTCTACATTCTTCTTTTATTGCTTTCACTTTTCTCAGCTTCTTGAAACTGAAAATGATTTGAGTTTATTAAATTTGAAATACAGCATTTCTTATAAACGTTTAGCTAAAACTTATGGGTTTATCCAGTCCCTTGTTGTCTTAATCAGGTGACAAAGCAGCACGCACTGGGCTTTCTCCATTTGCCCTGTAAGGGCTTATTTCCTTGCCAAAAGCTGTTGTGAGTTTGAAGACTTAAAATTGACCTTTAAAGGGTGTATTCATTGCTATCTCAAACACCTGCAGCTGTGGCACCATTCCTGCTGGTATATCTGTAAGATCAGTATTAATTTCTCTCCTGGTATTTGCTGCTGGTGTTAGATGCTATTTCAGTGCATCTGGATCAAACCTTCTTTTTCTTAGCAGCACACCTAGTTTTCTTATCAAGTCTGTAGACTCCCCTCACTGGTTTTGACGGATGGCATTCCATATCGATTGGAATAACTTAATAGTTATTCCAGTAGGCCGCTGCTCCTTCAGCATCGTTTTCCTCTTCAAGGTCAGGGATGATGGCGCTTTTACACCATCTGCCAACACTTCTGTAATGTACATTGCTGTAATGTACATTTTTTTCATTCTCTGAAGTTTTTGTGATGATGAAATTGCTGCTGCTTTTTCAATGGTATAATTGGATGGTAAGTCAAATTAAACTGTTATGTCTTCTGTATTTCCCATTTGGCTGAGCAGATCATGATCTTTATGTAATCCAGTCACATACAGCTGGAATGCAAAGAGTTTTTCAGCAAGTCAGAAGGTAGATGCTAGAAGACCAAAGTTCTCCACTGTAGGCAAAAACCATTATTACGCACTGCTCATGTGCATCAGCTGTTGCTACTGAGCTGAAAGTCCTGCTGTGCAGTGTTTTGTGCTCATGCTGTTCCTTGAGTTTTCATTATAATGATTTCCTGCTTAACTGGGGCTTCCATCTCTTCTCTAACTATACAGCAAATTCCACAAAATCTATAGCTTGTTTTTCTGTTTCTTGAAAGAATCCTATTCAGGGTTCATTGAATGATTTCTCCATCAAGTTAGTGTATAAAAGCTTATGTTTTGTTTTCATCTTGGCACATTTATCTCCACCATGATTTACACCCAGCCTCACAGTTGTTACTTCTTTTTCTGTGCACGCTGTCACCAGGAGTCTAAAACTTGCGTTTTAACATCCCTTGTGTTTTGGTACAGTCCCTTTTGCACTTGTATGTCACATCTCCAAACGGCCCACTATTTCAATCCATTTACAAGACTCAGGGAGACTCATAAAACTTGTAAAAATCCTGGTGGGGTTCTCCTACATGCAGTACAGCAGAGCTGGCAGCAGCAATGCGCTGGCAGCCTGGTGTGGCCGGGCTTTGGGTGTATTTGTGCTCCATCCTCACTAGGGGGGCCTCTTGCCACGCAGTCCCCAGGGGAGGATGGCCAGGAGCTTAACACCACCCCTGATTTTTTACTTAAACTACTTGGGCGGAAGAAAGCTTGTTTTCTGATAAAGATAGTAGCTGAGTGCTAGAAGTAGAATTATAGTTGCTTACCCAGCTTTCGTGGTACTGAAGTACAACTAAGTACAGTTTCCTATCTTAAAACTCCAGGATCTTTGTTGGGTTTGGTTATGTTTTTTAAGACATTTGCAGGCTTTTATCATGTTGATGTTACTTTTCTTAGTAGTGCTGTTTGCAAAGTTGCTGAAGGAACTCTTTGCTGTATTTACGAGTTAGTTTCGTACTGCCTTAATCTCTGTCAGTGCCTCATCTTCCTGTGTGTTTTGAGTCCTCAATTTTTTGGTGAAGGCTTATGTAAAAAAAAAGTTACCTTGCTTTTCTGTGATACTTAGATCAGACTCTTGTTTCACTCCTTAGTGATCTAACATTGACTTCACCATGTAAGTGAAAGGAAGACAGATGTGAATCTGAGGTTCAACATCAAGCTACCACTTAGTTTTACAACCAAGTATATCATTATACTCCAGAAATAAACTATGCGTGGGGCATGGTACATGCAGGGTAAAAAAAAGAGAGCAGATTTGTAGATTTCTGGTGGGGGTTTTTTCCCTGTAAGATTTAAGGCATCTTAATCTGCTTCCTAGTAATTTCTGCTGCAAGATAGTAATTAGCCTTTTACTGAATATTTTATTTCTTCTGCTAGCTTTTAGCCATTGGTTGCTCTGTATGTTAACGCTTGCTGTAATGCAAGCGATCTTTCACCCAGATTTTGCCCGGCTGGGAGGAGAACTGTGTGGGACCCTCAGGTGCTCTATGCTTAATGCTCTGAAGAATGTGAACACAGCTCTTGCATGTATACCCCTTCTTGACCCCTGTGCAGACAGCTGGTTGTTGCATGACACGAAGAGTTTGTATTCAGTGGGTGAGACCAAGTGCTCCCGGGCACATTAAATCTCTTTTTGGTCTGGAGGAATGAATCAGCTTGCCATCTGGGATGGCCAGCACAGCCCCTTTGTCTTGGGCCGAGTTCAACCCAGCACCTGCCACCGGGCGGCAGCATCTTGTCAGGCCTGCTGCTGCTGGGCTGAACAAGCTGTCTTTCTCCGATTTCTTGTAGGATTTGAAGAGTGCCTAAATCTCACTGTTTTCATCTGGCTGTTCTCATCACCTTTTCAAAAAGTGGTGGTACATTCTCTGTAGATCAGGATACACGCTGAATTTTATATTGTTTCTGGCTGCTTAGCAGTTACAGGTCACTGAGGGTGGTGTTGTGTTTGTCGGTGCCTTGATGATTTGGAAGACTTGAGAGTTTTCATTTTAATCCTTTTGCAGGAGCACAGTCTGTCAATAAATCTTGAGTGTGGGAAAAATAATTGTTAAAGTATGTGTTTAGTTCTGGTCGATTATATCATAACCACCACCTGTCCTCTATTTCCTCCCCATCCCATAGAATATTCTGACACATTTTGCAAACAGTTTCCTATCTCCTTCCCAACTCATCGTGTGCACAAAATGCCCTTTGTATAGTGAGAATTGTTCCATAAGGAGCAATGGCAGATGGTAGCTATTTGGCTTTAAGGGCTACACAGGGAAAAAACTAGAGGAAAGGAGAATTATAGGAACTCCGCTGGCTTTATGAATAGGAGTTTGTTATCATACTCAAAACCTCTGTTTCTCAGATAATACTGAACAGAGTCTTTCTGGAGGATGAGCTTTAGAACTTTTTAAGAAGGTCATGTTTACCTCAGCATAGTGTTTTTTTTAAAAAAGTAATATCCTTGTGTTCTGTATATTCTTAATTGGAAATTCTTCATTTTGTAGAATTTGGGTGCCAGGTTTTCTTCTCTAAGTTAAACATGTATCTGTCAAAAAGGGTTGGGAAGAGGGGGCAGCACTAGCAGGCATTAAACGGTTGGTGCAGGATAAGCTGTAGCCTCGAGCACTGTTTGCAGATTTTTTTTTTTCTTTCCTTGCTTGTGTTTTTTAAAAGGAAAGATAACTTTATAAAACAATGCAAAGGAGCTTTGTGTTGTTTTAATACCTTCCTTTGAGTTAAAAATGTCTCATCCTTTGTAGCCTTTTATATTGGTAAAGGTTATTAAAATCTTGAGAATGTCAAGGCTGATAGGTTGGAAAGTATGTATGGAAAGTTGTTGTATCAGTAACGAATTTCCAACGATAGGTTGGAAAGTTGTATGTATCAGTAACGAATTCATGTGGCATGGTTTTTGTACATGTAATTTTCAGCCTTTCTTAACTGAGTGCATTTCAGTTCTGGTTTCACTGACTTATGTTAACCTGGAGACTCAGTCAGTGAGATCTAAAGTTTTCTCAATCTCTCTCCGTAGTCTGACCTGAAATGTGTCCAAGATGCAAAAGGAGGCTCTTTCTACAGGGACCATTGTCCTGTGTTAGGTAAGTTGAAAATAAAGTAAATTTATCTTGATGTGTGCTAATTATACTCAGTCTGGATTTCTCTTTAAATGTCATCTAAAAGGACTGTCCTTACTAGTGAAATGTAAATGGTATCATTTCTATGCATTAATAATAAATTGTAATGCATTTCTAAATGTATTTGGTATCAGTGTGCCAAGTGGATGGCAAAGGAGCTGTTAAGTGTTGACTAATAAATTGAGTCACAAGTCTTGTGCATGATCTTTCTAAAGAGCCAAACATAGCTGTGCATTCTTATAAGGCTGTCTTTAATATTCAGAGATGTTCAATGAAGTAGCATGTACATGGCCATAAACAGGAGTCATTCGAATATGTAACTCAACCTGGTATTTTATACTAATACTAGTTTATGTTGTGAAACCTTAGTTAAGGTTTCCCATATCAGCTATTACACTGACTTATTCCTCTAGTGTCTTGGCTGGGCTGTAGACATGTGCAGAGTGTATTATAAAAAAGAATTGCCAGGTGTTTTGGTTTTTGAAATATGGGCAAGTTGAGATGGGATGTTTGCTGTCTTAAGTTTTCTATCTAGTGAGTTCCATATCAGTAGCTTTTCTGAAGAATTGATCTTTGACTTTGTCCTCTGCAGAAGTGGCTGATTTCCATGTTATGTGTGTTTTGCTGTGAAGGTAAAGGGTGCAGACTGAAAACAGCGTTCCATCTATAGGTCCTCTAAACTAAGACCAGGACAGAAAGAAGTCACTGGGTGGTCACAGAAATCAAAGTCCATTGAACATGAGCATTTGTTCACAGGCATGTTTCCTTTCTCAGCAGTTTCTTCTTCAATATTCTCTTCTTCGCCATTCTTTCCTCTGGAGACTTTTAGTGCTGTAACTAGTGCTGCCAACATCTGTTGTGGATTTCAGGCTCTGGAATAAGTCTCCTTCCAAATAATGTTTTTGTCTCTGTGTGTCAGGCTATTTGTTTGTACTTCCTTATGGTTACAGTGCAAGGACCCTTTCTCCATTATTACCTCTTGCTTGGAAGAGGAAAAACAAACACACCACACTCCTTCCTGCCTTAAGAGACAGCAATATTACTAAAGGAACTCTGCTTGCCCTGTCCTTTGCTGCTGATGTTGCCATTGAACTCAATCTACATTACTTCTGCAGTTGTCATACTCTTCACTGTTCTGTGGATGGCACCAGATACCATCCTCAGGTTCTGGCAGTGAGCAGGTCCACAAGTGTGTTCTCTCATCAGTTAACACAGTTTGATGTGTGTGAATGTATGCCATTTCCCTCCAGCTAATGAATTTTTGCTATGACACATCTTTTGAAAGCAGGCATTGTCCAGGGAGAACGCTTTAATTTTAAATTTTCAGGTTTTTTTTTTTTTGTTTGTAGTCATCTCCCCACTTACAAGGTTAAAGATTTTCATTTTTGGTCATTTTGGAGGTATTCTTTTGCCAGTGCTTTCTCCACATTAAAGGACTGACCCAGTTCAAAACCACTTTCTGTGGACCTTCTGCTTATCTTTCAGCCTCTGAGTGGATAGATGGCACTTTGTGTACGACTCAAAATTATCAGAGCTTTTATGTATCTAGATGTCTTAACACCATATGATAGCTGTTACCATCCCAGTTAGTGCCCATAGTGGAGCCTGTCACAAGTATTTAGCATTTGCCAGTGTCATTGCTATTTGCCTTGAAAACTCAACAAGAAACACACAATTCCACAGCTAGAGGTTCAGAGTTCTTTTTTACCTGTTCACTCCCTTTTAGCCATTGGCCACTACAGTTGCAGAGGCATCGAGTCTCAGAAATTAACTTCTATTCTTTAAAATGCATGGAGAATTAGTGTGGTCATGTGAATATTTTCTTCTTATTCTATTTCAGGTGAGCAAAATGGTAACAGAAACCCTGGTGGGCTGCAAATAGGTGACCTTGTAAACATTGACCTTGATTTGGAAATTGTACAGTCTTTGCAGCATGGTCATGGAGGATGGACTGATGGCATGTTTGAAACTTTAACAACAACTGGAACAGTTTGTGGCATTGATGAGGATCATGACATTGTAGTACAATATCCAAGTGGCAACAGGTTTGTTATATAGCCTTCATCATTCATTCTCACAAACTTCCTTTGCCTTTAGCACTTGTGATCACTTGGTGCCAGAAACTTTCTGTTCTCCTTTTGTGTCTATTAAGATTTTTCTTCAGAATTTTTATATTCCTTCTACAATGTGTAATGAAGACTTACCTTGAAAGATGCTTTAGTGGGAAAAGGAAGTTTGTTGCCTCTCTCACTTGGTGAAAATTTGAGTCCAAAATAATGAATGATGTTCTGGACTATCTTATTTCCAAAATGTAGTCATTTAAGCAGTAATTTCTTTTTCAATTACAAAGTATCTCATGGTTTCAAGGGGAATGGTAATAGCAATCCATTGCGGATTTTCAGAAAAAATGGGTTAAGAGGACAGGTGACAAACTTTTTATGTTGGGGATCTTGTCTAATATAGACTGACGTTGGCATGGTCTATATCTAGCATTTTCTTATTCAAAGGGATGTTAGTTTATGTAAATATGGACTGATAATGGGAAGTGTTGGGGAAGCTGTTGCCAAAACCACTCCCTGCAAGCAGTTTGGGTTTGAAGTTGATGAGCTGCATCCATGCTAACAGGATTCAAACCCAGCTATACAGCTGGATCTGAGCTGATAGGTCCACATGGTTTTGTGTTGTCTTGCTCTCAAGTACTGGGCTTATCTTTAAAAAGCAGCTGATAAATGGAATATCATTTCAGTTGTATCTGGAGACTGACCTGTTCAGTTTGTCAGAAAGGATTAACAGTGCATTGCTCATTCAGGCTTTCCCTCAAGATACTGTTTGTTAATATTGCAAAGTAATGCAAAACAAAGCTGTTTTCCGAGCTAACACAGGCTGAAGGGATGCAAGTGGTGTTTCTTCTGACAGTCATGGCTGCAGAGCCAGTGAGAGGAGCTGCTCTATCTTGTGGTTTCCTCCCTGACTTTGTCCTTTAAAGAGATTATCTGATGCTTCTTGACCAGATCATATAGCTGAACAAAAGTCAACCCCAGACCAAATGGCACATAAAGGAGAGATCACCATATTATATATTAGAATATAACTCAGCATAAAACCAGCTAAATGTCTCTAAACCAGTAAAATTTATAGTATGAATTAGGATAGTTTGGTTAAAAATTGAGATCTGTCTAGGACATCCATTTGATTGAAGAGTATTTTTATAACTAAATGTTGCAGCTTATGACTTGGGAGGGAGGGGACAAAATGCTGTGTCCTTCCCATGTTGTGTCCTGACAGTCCAATCCTTTGTGAGACAGGTTGAATCTTCCCCTTTTCAACCAGAGGTGTCTCCTTCTCTTCCTGGAAAAATAAACAAACTGTATAGCTACTTTCAGGACTATTGTATTGTTGTCAGCTTGCTTCCCCTTAGGCAGGATATTTCTTTGTTGCTTTACGAATGTACATCTCTGAAGATTACCCTGGAAACATTCAACTAATGAGCTACAGACAAGTTTATGGGCAAAAAATGGTTAACAAGAAATATGCCATAGTATTCAGCTGCAAAAAGTTTGTAGACATACAAGCAGAATCTTGTCCAACAGATAATTTTTAAACATATATTTCACTTGGCATGTTTAAAAGCTACTTTAAATGATTTGTTGTCTAGGTGGACATTTAATCCAGCTGTTCTCACCAAAGCCAATGTTGTTCGAAGTGGAGATGCTGCTCAAGGTGCAGAAGGAGGTACCTCTCAGTTTCAAGTGGGTGACCTTGTTCAAGTATGTTATGACTTAGAGCGAATCAAGCTTCTTCAGAGAGGTCATGGAGAGTGGGCTGAAGCAATGCTTCCAGTGAGTAGTTGTATGTTTGGATTCATAGAATTGTAAAACTGAATATTTCTGGTTATGGTTGGTAATAATACCTGGAGGTTGTGGGAGTCAGAAGTGATTTTCTTCTAAGTTAGAAAAAGTATCTTTCACCAAACATGGTGTAATACTTGCTCAGATGTAGTAATC
>VYZW01017768.1:2617-18040 GCA_013401315.1 Balaeniceps rex
CTGTCAAACTGCACTGCACTAGAAAGGTTATCGTAATACAGTTGCAGGCTGCTGTCTTTTCCAGCCTGTATGACACATGAAAAATTTCATTCTTGTGACAAAAACGGTAATGAGGATAGAAAATGGCACAACATGAATCCAGCTTTCTGACAGAGTTTGTAATGAGAACCAGAATTGTGCAAAGTTAATCTAATCCCATCACAATGTTAGAGCTCAAGTCACAGGGGACTCGCTTGTATCTATAGTTTCATATACATTGTCTCAGGTGCATAAAGCTTACATGGAAAAAAAAAAGATACAAGAGCAGCATTTTGAAGCTGAAAAAGGCTTGCACTATCATAAAATAATGGGGACAATCTGATAGAAGACCAGCCTCAAGCCCCAGCATTTTAAATGCAGCTGATTGCACCATCGTGAGTGCATACTAGTGCAAACTTTTCTTTGCATGCACAAGTGACAAACCACAATCTAAAAGCTGACTTCCTCTGATCTAGAAGATGGACTATATAGTGGCATTTTGTCAGTCATATGCCTAAATCTCACCATTTCAAGAAAGGGATGCCCTAGTAACTGAGCTCATATTACACAGCAACGCTGTGTGGTATTCTTTACATAGCAATATATTATTTCTTTAATTAACACTGTATACAAATTAGGGATTAGCTGGCAGATATATCACTATGCCTAGAAACATTCTTAATTTGAGGAAAGGGTCCTAATTATCACTGAGGAACCTCCATCTCATATGCATCTCCCAATTTGGAGAGCTTGTACTTCAGATATGTAAAAATATCTCGTATAAAATACTCTCCCTCTCATTACTTTCCCTCCAGTCTCATTATTCAACTGATACTGAAAAGACACATGGGATTACAAGTTAACCCCTTCTTAGCTAAAAAAGCACAAAACTACGTTTACCTTGCATCCTAGTGAGCTGCATCAGGCAGAGTTAGACATTGGTAAGTCTACACAACATAACTAGTTTGACTCCTGCAGTCAAAAGTAGCTTTATTAATCTGGGCTGAAAGTTGCACAGATTCACCCAGCTTCTCAGAAGGAAACCACACAGTGCTTGTCTGGAGGAATAATTTGGCTACTTCCATTCAGCACATTCTTTATATGTGAAAAGAGATGTTACTTCGTTGGACTGTAAAATCCTAAGTGTCATTATTTAAATGTATATCTTAATGGACCATAAAAGACCCCAAAGTTTTTTTAAAACGGCTCTGAGAAGATACATGCTGGAACAAACCTAAACATTGGGACACGTATATGTAAGACAAGATGTTGCATGACTAAGTTATGACAAGACCAAGCATAATTCATTGTTTCATTTTTTTTTTTTTCAAGATTTAGCACTACACAGCTAAAATGCTGTTGAAGAAAGCATTTAAATTCATCCAGAAGATTTAATCTAGGGTACCCGTAATTAAAAAAAAAATCACAGCAAATTATTTTTAATAGTTTATTAAATCTATTATTTGCCTATTGTGACATTCACTTAGGCAAACATCTTCACATACACTTTTAAAATCTAGTATGGCTTTCCTCTTGTAAGATTGCCATGCCCCTGTGCAAGGTAACACTTCTTGCTTCAGGGAATAAAATTTCTCCAATTATAAAACACAAAAGAAAAGCCTAAAGTACCATATTTTCAGTTATTTTCCTCTATCTCTACTTCAGAAGATACCATTTCCTTGACTCTTTCCCCCACCATAGTCACTTGTATAGTTTAAGCCTATAAGTCAGCAGAAAAGCCAACACGCTGGCACAAAACATCTTTACGTACAAGAAGGATTCAACTTCTGTTACCAATATAAACACTTATTATAAAGTTATGGTGGATGTACCCTTGGATAGGGTAGGATACAAAGAAAAGTGTGACAGAAAATGGCTCATTTACAACTGTACTTTAAGGATAGGAAAGCATTCTCTCAACTGCATTATCAAGGTTTTGAGCATCTCATTCTCATTCATTTTTGCAGCAGTAGAAGGCTCAAAAAAACAATAAAAGGAGCAGAAAGGGACGGAGCAACTTAAATGACAATGATATTATGAGCATTATTAACATCTCCCTGAAGACCTAGAAGCTAGTTGCAGTCATTTGGTTGAGAAGATGCAGGCACAACAGAAATCTCATGAGAAACCAGTCTGAGAAGGAAGCCTGACTTAACAGCCCATCACACTACTGCTTCAACTAATGGAGAACATGGTTATACAGTACCATCTATAACTGTTTTAAAGTTTTGTTTTCCTCCTTACGTATCTTGCTTCCACTTGTACAATCAAGGAGCTGGACTCTTATTTTCCAGGACATACCAGAGGCAGAGAGGCAATTTGTTTAAGCTCTTCTGATACAAGAATGATAAAGCTAGCTTCAGCAAGCATGAGGAGTTGGGGTTTTTTTCCCCCACGTGAACTCATTTGAACTGCAGGAAAACTCTTTGGGTACCTTTAATGAGTTTGTCATTAGTCCTACAAAGGGACTGCAGGAAAAGCATTTCATATGGAAACAGAGACGTTAAAGGCTGGAAGCAGCAGTCTCCAGTACATGAAAGGGTCTGTGACCAGTAATAATACTGTCCCTGGAGCAAGAAGCAAGCACTAGAAAGATAACCTCTATCACTCTTCAGTTCTTCCAGATGTTTACAAAAAGCACTTGGCACAGTATCAGTAAAGGGCAGTGGTGGGTGAAAAATCCCACACTCTTGAGCTGCCCATGTCTCCGTAGGTTCTTAGTGAACTTGGGGTATTTCCACTCCCAGATAAATCAGTATCTTGTCAGCTGGTGCCTTCCCACACCCCTCAACAATCTTGAAACATTCATTTGTGAACAAAGATGGAGTCACGATAGTAGTATAGTCAAAAAGAAACCTTCATACTTGTATTAAATATATGGGTAAAGTTAATTTTTTGTGACTTTTACCTGACATGTTAAGATATAAAACAACTGGTCATTGTAGCAAGATCTCAGCCTGTAGGATTTCTGCACTGATCAACTGTTCAGTGGCATTTTTGCCACACGCTGAGCAATGTGAAACTTATATCGAGAGCTGTAGTATACAGATGTACACAAAACTGGAAACTTCTACTTAATGTTTCTCAAAAATACACAGAATTTTTAATTATTATTTATTTGAATTCAAGAGGAAAGCACAACAGTTTCGTTTGGGGTGGGGATATGTAAGCTTTATACCATATGGGCCTTGCACATCCTCAGGGTAGGCATTTCAGTCAAAAGTGAATGTTGGAGTACACACAGCTTCCCTGCCACAACCAGCAGCACTGGGGCAACCACAACCCAAACCAGGAGATGACTGGTGTTCCCAGCCTGGGAAGTCCCACACCTCCACACCATGTGTTTTCGTGCTGCTCTGCAATTGTCTGGCTGCCATTTTTTAAAACCATACCCATGGGAACTCAAAACATACTGTCCATTTTCTTTTAGGACCAGGAAGTGCTTATAAATATGAAAAAATACACATGGGTAAATATATATAAATCTACTTGCACTAAATAAGTACATAAAAAGCATCATCTGCGCATATGTACACAGATATGAAGATAAATTAAGTTTCTAAAAGTGTAGTTATAAAGTGTATAAGACATTCTTTAATAAGAGTAATTTATTAATAAAATTGTAAATGCAAGTATAAAACAATCATGGACACCCCCGCACACACTTTCCAATGCTGTTAACAACCCCTAAGATGTCAGGGGAAAGGTGGGTTGAAGGAGTTCAAAGGCAGGGGGTGCCAAAAAGATTGGGGGTGGAGAAGAAGAGCAGACAAGTTTGAACATATCCAAGGGTTATGGGCCCATCCTCAGAGGCTCACAAAGGGGCCCCCACCATGTCTGCTATGGGGAGGACAGTCCTGTGAGCTGGGCAGAGGCACCTCCACCTGTGGCCCTTGCTCCAGAGAATGACCATGCAGTATTACCAGGCAAGGCAAGCTTTGTGCAGTGCTGCAAGACAGATATCACTGTCCACAAAAAATGGGAAACCAGAACAAAAGGGCAGTTTCAGAAGAATACGTGTGCATGGATGGTCAAGAAAAGCTGCAGAGGATTTCCAAAACAGTTTACAGCCACGTACAGGCTTATAAAGGGTGGAAGGTTGTACTATATGTGTTTTCATACCAGTTCTTAGACTGATGTCTTCTCCAACATACTGTGAAGTCAAAAGCATGGCATGAGTGGTAGCAGCTGCTTTGTCGTGATATTGACAATCAACAATAGTAATTTTCTGACAACAATTGTGTTCCAGGAACACCATATATAGAAGCCAGCATAACATTCATTCAACTTATTTCTTCCAGTTTTCATGTGCACTACACAACGAAGTATGAAAACTCAAGTACATATGTTTTCATGCAGTTTAAGTTACATACATATGGTTTTGTAATGGGAAATGGAGTCACTCAGAATAAATTCCATCTTTTCCTAGAAGTAAATATTCAATGTGTGTGAAAAACATCTGAAAGCTTCACTTTGCCAGGCATAGAAGACAATGGAAAAACAACCATGTAATGTACCAGCATACAAACCCAAACCAACTCATGGACCTCAGTGTTTTTACTGCAGTTTCCATGATCCTTGCCTACCAACTTCACCCTAAAAATCACTCAGTTCTAATTTTTTTGTGGTACAAAACAGTGACACTTTGAACACTAGTAAAATCCAAATGGTGTTATATCTCTAAATATATACATCTTTAACCTTAGTCTCCCTTAGTCTCATATGTTGGCAGGCTAATTGAGAACAAATTTCTTTGTCTGCTTGTCATAAAACAAATTGCTCATCTCATTATCTTCACTTTTGCTGGTTAGTATCATTTTGGACTTCAGAAGAGATAGTGAGTCCATGGGCTCTTTCAGGCCATCTGCTGCTAGACTGCATTAAAAAGTGAATGTTCATTGGTTTTGGTGTCCTGCCCAAAATATCTCTTAAAAATAGAGAACACATAGGAGCATTTAGACAGTTTGAGTGTATTTTGCAAAGCTAATACGAATGTGCCTTTATGGTCCCACACAAATCCTCATTACAAACAATTTATATTTACTCATTACAAAATTAATTTGTGGAGGAAGAGTGAGAGTCCTGGGAGAGAGGAGGGAAGAGAAAATCAGCTGCCTATACAGGAGCACCTTCCTTCCCCCTCCACTTTCTGCCGTCCTTCTCTGCTTTGAGGAGGATGGACCTGCTGATTTGCCTCAAATTCTTCTTCAGCTTTAAGTTGTTCGCTGTACTGAGCCTCTTGGCATGAGACAATGTGACTGAAGTACTTTTGGAGACCCTCCACAGCCACTACCAGTGCCTGCTCCATTAAGCAGTGGATCTCACACCTCCAAGGAAGAGCTAACATTTTCATAGCAAGAATAAGAAGCAAAGAAAGTCCTATTAAGTAACCTTGAGGGAGGAGGAAAAGCTATCTCAAGGTAATGACAATATATGAGATGAGTCCTGTCAACCTCTGCAGGACACATTATATTCCTGTTAAATATGGATTAGACGAGTACTGCAAAATCATATAAAGGGTACATCCCTTTAACTATCTGGCATCCACTGCAAGGCCAGAGCAACAGCAGGCACTTCTGGAAGAGATGTACAGGCAGCAAGCAAGGTTTATATGAAGGTCACAATTCTCACAGTATTATTTCTGAGGGAGAAAAATTTCAGATGTAAATGCAAATCTTTTCATTATTTTAAAATACCCAATGAGACCAAGGAAGCTGTATGCTTTTAAGACCAAAGTAACTGGAAAAAAAAAAACAAACAAAAAACCAACCAAACAAAAAAACCCACATGATATACAGACAAGAGTTGAATAAGGTGAATGTTTATAGAGAGGGACAGGATAGAATATATGAAAGAGTATTTATTTTATATTCAACTGCTATAAACTCTTAATTTTCTGCAAGTATAACAGGGCATAACCCAGGGTTGCCACAACTGTGCTGGATTCTCCAGGGTATAATGCCAAGTGAGTGGCTGCAGAGTCACATATTCTGCAAAGCCAGCAAGAAAAATATTGGACAAGCAAGCTTTCTAAACACACACCTAAAACTGGTAAGATAAGTAAACCTGAACACAGGAGTGATGAAGCATCTGCTCTGTTATCTACCCTGTAAAAAGAAAGTGTCCTCTTGGTCAGAACTGGTCAGTAGCAGAGACTGAAGAGCTCAACAGACTGTCAGCAGAAACTTAGAGAAAAACCTGCAGCAGAAAAAAAAAAATTGTGCACTCACCTTAGCTGAAGGCTCCCTTAAGTTCTAGTGCATTAACTGCAAGAAAAAAACGTTCAAACAAGTATTTATGGTGCACACACACACAAGGATAGTATTCTGGAAAAACAACATATGAGGAAGAAGTACATGGAAAGAGTTACAGGAAAGAACTATCACCACCAACATGAATACAGCTAATTTCTTTCTGTAGGACCACTGTACATTTTTAGTACAGAACACAGAATGAGTTCAGAAAATCCAAATATTGTGCATTTAGCCATTTCAGATAATTTTACTTGAGACCTGTCCTTGGATTTTTATGTGCATTCTCTCCTCACATCTTTCTTTTGGGAAAAAGTGAGGGAGGAAGACATTTTGGGGCAGCAGTAGTTTGTCCTCCTTTCCTCTCAGTCCACACCCACTGTGTTCGTCATTCAACAATAGCTTCTGTATCCTCCTGTATTAGTCTGCTGACTAATATATTATTACTAAATCCAATCTCCATTCATCAGCCACATGATGCTCAAGGCAACAACTTTATCTTAATAACCGACCAGCTTCTGTCAAATGATTTTACTAGAATTTCCAAATTCACCATGCTTTTCTTCCACATGAAAGACTGCATCGGTGACTAAACGAGGAAAATAACCGCGGGTGAAACAGCTCAGGAGAGTGGAGCATCCACCTATAGAGGAACTGTGCCACTCAAGAACAAGACAACACTTCTGTTAATTTAAAAAATGCTGGGAAGACAGAAAATCTTCACATGCAGTAATTAACCTGCAGCTGGTAATTTGTTTAGAGCAGTACACTCACTGGCTCCATAAAAAACCCTCAGTGTTTAAGGCACTTGACCTTTTTTCCCCTCCAGCTAGTTTAAAACGCACTAAATCCTCCACTGCTGCTGAGATTTCTGTAATTATTTTCTCCCCTTCCCACCCATAATCTTATAAAGTTATAGACAGATTAGAGTTGTAACATGAACAAGACTGTAGATATTATTTCTCTGCTGTAATTTTATAACCCCATTAAAGAATTTAAGACATGCCCGAGATCTACAAACAAGCACTTAAGTGTAAGACAGAAAAAGAGGGAAAAGAGCTTCTTTACTGTGTTTGTGGGCTGCCAGTTTCCAGGTATGTCATTTTATTTCAAATCGCTACATGGAGCTGCAGCAGAAGAGATATGGAAGGGGTATAGACTGGCACTAATCTGCTCTTTGGAGCAGATCTGTACATTTAAGCTACAATAAAAAGCTAAAAGCATGCAGCAAAGCCAGGAAATAAACAACAATAATTCATCACAAAGTGGCATATAATCTTCCCCTTCTCCCTACTATTTCCCCCCGCTCCCCCCCAAAAAAGGATTACCCCCTCAAAAGAGGGGTTAACAGCATCCCTCACTGTTAAACAAAGGTTGATCCAGCTTATGGTCCTCTACTTCTTCATATTGAGGGTAAGAGAAACCAATTCCTTTTGCCAACTGAAAGAGTTCCAGGACCATTTATGGATCTGTAGGTGAAACCCAGCATCTTGAACTGCATCCAGGAAAGTCCCAGGCACCACAGGTATCACAATCATTTTTCATCAACTTGAGGTTGATTTTAAAAGTTTAGTACAGAGCACAGCATGTGTGTTAGATTAATCTAATCTGGATGTGACAGAAGCAGGCATTTGAGTTAAGGTTTGTATGCAGAAGCAGTCCGTCCTTCCTTTCTTGTTTGACAGGAAGAAAGGAGGTTGCAATGGCTACTGAAAGGCCAATCAGGACCTCACTACAGCTAGGTAGAACTATGCCTTTTCGTATCATCCTTGCTAAAAGAAACTTGGGTGATCCATGTGTCTTAACATGTTTGTTAAGGAGCGGATAGGAATATTAAAGAAATACTTTGGTTTTATTTGCACAAAATAAAAGTCTGATTTCAGGCCAGTACAGTTTTAAGTCAAAACCTTAGGTGTTTTGGAAGATTACTCAATTTATGTTACAAAAGAATCAAACATAGCTTTACCTTAGCTAAATTCAGAGTAACAGAGAGTTGATTCAGCCACTTGTACAAATAGCATCAGTTTTGGCATTTCTGCAGCCCACTATAGCTCAGAGCAATCCCCTGAAGGCCATGAAGACAGTGAGCACCAGCAGCAGTTGGGGCATTTCTATTAGGTCCCATCTTAGGTAAACTATTCCAATATCAACTGTAGATTGAATCAAGAAAACTGGTGCAGCCATGGACCTTGGCTGGTGCCAGGCTTTGCCGATGGGAAGATTACAATTACCAACCAAGAATTAGGAAGCAGAGAGTTGGTACGTCTGCTCATAATGTCCTTAAGTGACAAAGCAGAAGCTTAATGCAGCTCAAAAGTCAGTATCTGTTTTTAGCTGTAGATTCTACCTACCTTACATCTAAGTTTTTTGAAGCTTGATATAGTCTTTACCTCAGTCACATCTTATGTTAGTTAATTTTACAGATTAATAATACATTTTGTCGATAGGTCTTGGCAACTATACTAGATTGCAATACTGCAAGTGTGGACTAACTGTGGAAACTTAATGGATCTTTTTATTGCTTACAGTAATTTAACTAGGAATAAGTTATCTAATTTCTTTGGCGTAATAGAACTGTTCTTGCAAGTTAAAGTGCTTTCATCAACATTGGCTTAAAAGAATTAACTTCTAGGGGTCCCCCAAAGGTAACATTAATCCAACTGTGAGCTAGATTCTTGAATTATGTATTAAACTAATGAGCTAGGCAAAGCCTGTCTTTCATTAAGAAAGCCTACATCTTACTGCCATTTCTCTTACATATACCAAACAGTACCTTTTTTTACCCATTATTGTTAATGTATTTCCCTGCATTCTAAGTATGCCTTTAGATTTGTTCTCTTTTGTAAAAATATGTCAATAGTACATTTTTGTACCTGATGCTCTTTTCAACTGCTTACTACTATTATACTTTTTAGGACAAATGTCCTAAATCTATCAGATGTACTGATATGGAAGTGTCAGCCATGAGCTAGTCAGTCAAAGGAAAATTCTGAAGCAAAAATTTATGGCATTAAAAGATTTTGGTTTTGTAGTGATAGAACTGTGCAGGAGACAGCATAATAATTCTGCTTCCAAGATTTTTCTTCCACATTTCCCTTATCCACATAGGGTCTTAAAGAAATCTCTTGAAATTCTCCTAATATACTAATTCACACATATATGCATAACTTATCATTTGCAAAAGCAATATCAGACTCCAGTTTTCAATCAACTTTCTCTTCACGTAAACTTTTTGTTTGTTCTGAGTTTTTGTACAAGTCATTCATGCACAGAAAACAAGCAATAACACGTAGAACAGCTCTTCCATGGCTGCTTTTATAATTACATAATATGCTTTCAGAAGCATTTTGTTATCCTTTCTGATCTGAGGAGATAGAAAAAATATGGGCTTAGAAGCTTATTTTAGATAAGAGAGAGAAACTGCGATGAGATTGAGTATATTTGGTGCAATCCTCTTTATTGGCATTGTCGTGGTTTAGCCCCAGTCAGCAACTAAGCATCACGCAGCCGCTCGCTCACCCTCCCCCTCCCCGGTGGGATGGGGGAGAGAATCAGAAGGGCAAGAGTAAGAAAACCCACGGGTTGAGATAAGAACAGTCTAATAATTGAAATAAAATAATAATAACAGTAATAATAATAATAATGATAATAATAATAATTGTAATGAAAAGGAGAACGAGAGAGACAAACAAAACCCAGGGAAAAGAAAACAAGTGATGCAACCGCTCACCACCCGCCGACCGACACCCAGCCAGTCCCCAAGCAGCAATCGCTGCCCCCCGGCTAATTCCCCTCGGTTTATATACTGAGCATGACATCATATGGTATGGAATAGCCCTTTGGTCAATTTGGATCAACTATCTTGGGCTGTGCCCCCTCCCAACTTCTTGTGCACCTGGCAGAGCATGGGAAGCTGAAAAGTCCTTGACTAGTGTAAGCACTACTTAGCAACAACTAAAACATCAGTGTGTTATCAGCATTCTTCTCCTACTAAATCCAAAACACAGCACTATGTCAGCTACTAGGAAGAAAAGTAACTCTAACCCAGCTGAAACCAGGACAGGCATGAACAAAGTCTTGCTTTCTGAGCTCAGAAAAACATCTGAAATAGCTGCCCTGCTTGCGTTTTCACACATCCTTTAGACAAATCTGACTGAAAAGCCCTTTCTCTAATCTTCCAGGCACCTCAAATACTGCTGTTGAGGTTATTTGCAGGGTTTATTCCTTCCATTTCAATGATCCAGAGACATCCATCTGCATTTTGGGTATGGATACAATTTCAAGTTTATTGTTTGCTTTAAAGAAGGACTCCTCAAATTATCTTAAGAGTCTTATATATATATCTGATACAGATTCAATAAGTTTAAAGTGCCAGAAGCAAATAAGTGCAGCACAAATTCAGGAATGGCGTTATGGGATACCACAAGTCAGACAAAGTCTCATATCAGGCCACCTTTTTCTTGGTAACAATTCCATGCTCTCAACTTGAAAGTCCTAAAAGCGTATAGCATATGCCTACCTTTCCCCAATACGCCTAAACTGTAGAGTGAAAAGATTAGGGTTTCAGAAAGCATTTCTGCTCACTAACACCATAGACAAGATACATCATAATACTAAACCAGCCCCAAGCATCTTTACAGAATAATTGTTAGAACTGTTATTTAAATAATAAGCCCACTTTTCCTGAGAAAATACTGTCTCCAAAAGCTCTGGCATACTGCTACTCATACTCTCTACATAATTTCAAAGTACAAGTACATGGAGCAGAGTAGTTTGCAGTAAAAGTTGATCCATCGTGGCTCCAGGTTATAGGCATACTTCACAGCAGATCCTGTGTAACTCTTCTGTAGCACAGACTGTGTATATAACTTGTTAAACTGGCTTCTCTCATTTTTCTTGGACTAACTGGAGCACTTCCAAAAACCCTGGCCAGGAGGAGTAATCTCAGTAAGTGAGAACAGCTACAAGCCCTCCAAATTCTTTTCTTGGTTTCTCATAAAGCATTCAAGGCTCGGGTACACAGCCCATGCTTGGCAGAGCAGAGCAGAAGTAAACCCAGCATTGTTCTAAACCATCTTTCTGCATCTCCATGATGTTGCCTGAAGCCTGGACCAACACTGTCAAAGCCATCAGCTAAACCAACCTAATCGACATTGCAATTTATACATCAGTTCTGGGTGCCTAGGAATGAATTTTATTTCTTGGTACTTTTAAGCAGGCACCAAGCAGCCTAAAATTCTGAAGCACTTATTAAAGCATAAACACCAACAGAATGCTATGCTGCAGCATCCTCTACTACATGGAAACTCATGGTTTGACTTTAAAAACACTGACCAGAAAACCCAGATGCTTTTGTAGAACTCCTTTTTTCAGCTGAGATCATTCCAGGCCTCAAAAGTTGAGATCACCCAGTCCTGTTGTGACATTACAAACTAAAAGACTACGTCTCATAACAAGTGAGGAAAAATCGCTTCTCTGTAGGAAGCCTGGGGATATGGCATGCTCTCCTAGATGGGTTCACAGCACCCACAAGTATCAACGCACCCCTGGGACACAGCCCACATGGTGCTGCACTACTTCACAACTTCCACAACATTCATGCTGGAATACTTCTTCAGAATGGGAAAATTCTTAGACACAAGACTATAAAGATTATGACCTCAAGGAGAAAGTGAAGATTCCCTCCTCCCTGCCACACACTGCAGTGCTAATGACAGCAGAGTCAATTGATTAGATAGACAAGTGGAAGTGAAGCATTTCCTCAAATTAAAATGTCATCCTTCCACACTCTTCAAACACTATTTTCCAAGGAATCATTCTAAAGAAAGACTGGCAATTTTTCCTTACTGAAGTCCTTGAAGATAGCAGAAAGAGCAATATTTCACGGACCATAGGGAGCTTAAACACCAATCTGTTTTCTGTATAGAAGTCTCACAGAATGAAGTGCCAAACAGATGAAAGTAAATGCCTGATAAGGCCCTGCTCCTCACTCCCTCTTGGACTTATTGAACTGCCCAGCTGTGCACCTTGTAGAAAGGTTCAGAAAACAGATTTTGACTTTAAAGGCTGACTTTGCTGGAAGCCAAAGTCACAGATCTTCAGTCTTGTGTTGTTTAATTTTTTCTTAATATTCTCTGAATGGCATCTGAAAAGTAATTTCAAAGACACATAATTTAAGTTTTTGCTTACCAAACAAATATGGAAGAGAGTATTAAATGTCAGCTTTGCTATTTTCAATTGTATGTGCTGCAAATAAAAATAAGACCAGAATGCAGCACCCATATAGTTTGAGTTGTGTTATTGGAAAGGGTTTGAAACAGTTACCACACTCTGCAGCTGACAGCAGGAGACTCATACGACACGTTAATAGGCTTTAAGCGTTCACGAGTAAAGCGCTTCCACTGGACAGCTATTGTTTAAGAAAGTTTAAAGCAAAAATAAACAGATGAGCAATTTTAAAGTCTGGTCATATTTCATGTCCTATGCAGTTGGATTAATGCAGCTTGGCAAAGCAGGGTGCCCACTGTAGTTGCCATTATGCATATCATAACATTTACTTCTTGGACCAACCTACTTCCCTGTTGAGCTCCACGCCACTAAAATAGTTTATGGCTACAGAAATAAAGGGTGTAAATGTGGCTTTGACAGAGGAAGACAACACTAAACTTGCCGTAACAGGAACTGGAGATATTGAACATGTCTTAAAGTGAAAGTTATTCTGATCACTGGATCCGTAGTAATACTCAATTATTATTGAATGATAGTCATGAAAGCCTTACTTCCCCTTGAGTTTTATTTATTCGGCCTCCCCAAGACAGAGTTTCATTTGTTTCAGGGCTTTTCTGGCAAGGGTTTTTATTTTATACACTTCTTTTAAAACAAAACAGACTTCAACTTTATGAATTTTCTGGAAGCAAGACCAAGACATTCGTCTGCAGTTTTACCTACTTCATTTATACAGCATGAAATATTTGCTCTTTCAGTCAAGAGACCAAAATATGTAATTGGTTTTTATTATTTCAGTTGTCTTGAGCCACATTACATCAGATATAATATCATCCTCCCACACCCCAGTCCACTCTGCTACTAGAAATCAATCATTTAATAAGTTTTACAGACTAGTAAGTTTTGCAGCAACTTTTTCAACATACTGGCAAAATCTGAAGTACAAGGATTCAGAGTATAACAGAAGCACAACAACTCTGGTTCATGCAGAGGCTATCCTAACAGTCTGTACTGCTCTGTACCTGCTATTCTGACTATCAGAGCTCCAGTCTTCTCTTGCACATCTGCACAGATTACTGCTGCCAGGAATAAAAATAATTCTGGGAGGGAAGAGGATTAAAGTGGATAACCCTATTGCCAGACAGCAGAACATGCATGAGCAAACATACAGTGGCCACAGTCCTTATGCCTAAACTCAGTCCAGGAACATTCCTCTGCAACTCTTTTGGCAAAGGGCATTAAAAAAGTGACCTCTCCTCAGGCACTGGGAAGAAAAAGATTTGTAATAGAGAAGTTCCGTCCCATTCTCCTCCATCTGCCAAGTGCTTTTCTAGCACACTCAGAAATAAAACTGACAAACCAAGTTCAAACCAGAATGCTTCATCCTGAAAGTATTCCTTATTAATAATCCTTGTCCAGTAAAAAAAGCAGACCTGCTTCTGCAATCACTTATGCACGTGAGTAGTCTTAAAAGTCCACAAAGGAGGAAGAGTCAAGGTTTTTCATTGTAGCCCTGTCTTACCAGCGGACTCACAGTACAGTAATAGATCTTGGCTGAGCATTTGACCTCACAAATCTTCTCTCTCCACTGCTATATTAAATTATCTTCTCTCAACCCACCTCACTTTGAAAGGTTCACGGTGCAACATACCTCTTCTAGTTTTTAGGTTTGGTTTGTTTTGGGTTTTTTTTGTTTGTTTGGGTTTTTTTGGTTTTTTGTTTGGTTGGTTGGGTTTTTTTTGGTTGTGGTGTTTGTTTGTTTGGTTATTTTAAGTCAGGTTATATCACCCCTCTTTCCTTTTCTGTCTTCATTTGCACTTAGAGATCCTTACTCTGAAGACGAGAATTTTCCTGAAAACAAGATTCTTATTGCAATTTTTCCCTCCAGGAAATAAAAGAATGTTACAGCAAGTTAGTCTAGTCTGCAGCTATACCCATTTCATATAAAACTGTACAGAGTTTTTCCCTTTCACAGCAGAAATGCACTTTTAAAATGATGTGTAGCTCCATCTTTTGGATCAGCTGTGATTCTGTCCACTAATCTATAATCATGCCCGCACCCATACTCTATATATTATATATACACTACTGAAACAAGGTGTACGTCAGAATCCTAGGATTTCCATTTCACAGTTCATTTACATGAAGATCTACTTACGATCCCCACCCAAACTTGGCTGACAGGATACTGTCAAGACTATTTGTTCAGAACCATCAGTAAGTTGTAGCCCCTTCTCATCACACAGTCTTAAGATACTTCTACTTTACTCTTGCCCCTACTAACTCAATGACAAGTAAATAGCACTTAGAATCTTCTTTTCTAAATCGTGCTATTGTGCAAGGACTGTAACTCTTTGCTAACTGTCTTCAGTCATAAACAGATGCCAGTGAAGCTTACGTCTAGGAGAGGAACAGTCTGTACAATAGGTTGAACTGTAGGGACATCTGTCCAAGTGTGTGTTGGTTTGGTTTTGTTTTTTAAATAGCATAGCATTAGCAACAGGAGAAACGTTCAATACTGTTAAGATTCCATGTAGCAAAGTATGTAAGTCCTTTTTAATGAACATGTTGAAGACTAATAAATTATGTTTACTAATCAAGCTGTTTATACACATATACTATCAGACACTGTCTGGAAGATATACATGCTATGTTTACCATGGGCCGGTTTACCTTCACACCTCATCTCTAGAACAGATACCACAGCACAATAATGGACCAGGAACAGAGCATGTCATTTGGTCTCCGCTTTTTGACCTTGGAGATACCCTAAATCAATACAGGTACTTGTATAAGGCTGCTCCACGAGGTTTGAGTTATTCAAATGGTTCTGAAAGTATAGCTTTAGTGTACAGGAATTGATTATATATCTATACTGCTCCATAACAGCAATTTCACTGCTAGCTCAGAGCCTTTCCATCTGCTTTGT